>LOND01001072.1:12332-27337 GCA_014220965.1 Paragonimus kellicotti
GAGTATAAGAGAACGGAGTTTGCAACCTCTGTGACATTCAGTTCTAGTGGATCACTTTGAACGTCTGAATACCGCTATAATTAGTCAAATCTGTCAAACTGTCAGCTGAATCGTTTCGTGATTGGCGGATGGTTAAAGTGTTGTAGGCAGTGGTTTGGTTGCGATGATATACAACCTACATCTGCGTCCCGTTTGGTAAAGCTAGACGTACATCGAAACAAGTAGGGAAGTCTAATGTAGATAGGCTGTATGGTGCAAGTTTAGACATCATGATATTAATCTAATTGCGACTAATCGCTGTGAACTGCCAGCACTCGTCTTTACGGACTAGTGAAATTTGGTGGGATAGTCCATTAACTTACACAATCTCAGTCCAAACAATAAATGGAGTAGAGAGATTTGACGACAAACAATAATGTACGAATCCACCATCTGATAAACAACACGTTTTAAGTATTCCTGCGATGCACATAGTTACGAGCTCATTACATGTCACTATCCTTAACAAACACTTCGTGTTAATGGTTGTCAGAGGAAAATACTGGATAGTTAGAAAACGAGCAACTGCGAAGGCATTCAACGGTACATTTAGAAGACTCAAGTGCTTGTTCAAATATTTGGGAGGGAAACCCATGGTTTTTGTTCCTGTTAGTCGGATAAATCTACGTGGCTGTTTATTCCAACCAGCACAGGGGCACTGTTCTCCACACTTTCTTACGGAAAATGAAGCTGTGGTGAAGATTTATGGCAGCGTGTTCACCTGTGTTGTTATAAATGCAGTCCACACAGACGTGGAGCAGTCTTACTTGACCGATTCGTTCATCACGCTACTGACTAGGTTTGCCTTCTCTTGAGTCAGTTTAAAATAAATCTCGAAAATCAATGGAATAAGCCCTAGTGGTGCGCATGCTGAGTTGAGTCAAATTTTACAATCATTGTGCTAACAAGAAATAGAAAACGTCAGCTGACTTACGAAGTAAATGTAGACTGGCTGTATTGGCTTTCGTTTGATTGTTTTTTTTCTTGTGGTATGGTTGTATAGTGAGTTAACCCTGGAATACCATTGAGTTTACACCTTACCAACAATGTTCACTTTTATTGTTGAAATCACGAAAAAATACTCATTTTGAGGCACTATTTAATCCTCGGTTGTTAGGTCATCCAGGCAAAAAGAAAGTGGCATTCCGCCTGCTAGTGATGCTGCTGCAACTCCCTCGATTTCATTCTGTTAATCCCACTTTGTTCCTCCGCTGCCGTCATGCAAACTCCCAGTCCGTACGGTGGCATTTTTCATATTATCGTTGTACAATAAACTGTTTGCATTCTATTGCCACACTGATCATCCTCTTCCTCGTTCTTTAAATTTGAACCACATCGTATTGAAAAATTGTACCCAATTTATACATATCTTATCATGCTTTTGTACTTTGCACAATTGGCTGTGAAGCCATTTTGGTTTAGAATACTCTGTGTTTTCGTACGCACGGTCATCGCATCGATGAACCTGTTTTGCTTGTAGTGTAATTACCGGGCTTTGAGTTCCTTGTTGAATTCCCTGTTCCCAGTTGACGAAAATGTTAGTTTGGCCTTCATTTTAATGCGGATTTTTTAACTTCTTCTTTATGTGTCGACCACAAAATTGCTTGAAATTTTTTTTTACACCATTCACGGTACTACCGTTAGCAACTGTGATGTTCTCCATGCTTTTGTCGTTTTCTTATTCGGACCGGAGCAATAAAAAAACCTTTCGTTTTCGCTATTTTATATCATCTAATTCTATTTATAACAGCAGTTCCGGTGGGCAGTAGATTTAATTCTGAATAGATTGAACGGTAGTCACGATTGATCGCAGCTGCTGCATTCCCACCAGCATTCATTTCGGCTTCTTTTGAAAGTACGTACTGCGCTCAGGTTTCGTTTTTCTTAGAATTGGTATATAGAGTGTATCCTAGCCAAGGCCAGAAAAGGAAATCCGGTCACACTTTTCTGGGGCAACCGTGTTGACCACTGCGCCATTGACCTCACATTAGACACGACTGAATTATCATATGCAAACGCCCAGCCACATTCGCTTGTGTGTAATGCTCACTAATTAGGCTGTAAAAGAAGACGCCAATACTTTGCAAAAATCTTCACAATCTTAGCACGAGTCATCATTTTCCGTTTAACTAGTTCGTTGATTTCAAAGAATTCTTTTTTTGACCAACATTGCAAGAATAGGGGTGAATTAGAAGATGCTAAACATCAAACTGTCTTTTTTGCGGAATTGGCCTCAATGCGCGCTTACCCACGTGGCTCGAGGAGTACCCAACTAAACATGGGGTCGATTTTAAATTAAATAGACAGTTGTCAGAGTGGTTTCCTGTCAACGGAGCAGCTCCACTTGAATCAACCTTTTTGTTTCTGAACTCTCCAGCGCAGTTAAGTCACCGATGTTGCTGTATGCTGACGACAAAAGCTCTAGCAAAGTTCTAGAATGCCCGAAAGTTGTGATGGATTTTACAGAATGAATTTAACTGTCTAAACCGATGATCCACAGAAAATAACTCACTGTTCAATGTCACAACAACGACGCAAAGCCACCCATGTCAGTAGACAAATAAGACTTAGGGACCATAGCGGCAGACGGATCAGGTCTGTTTACAGATCGTGCAGCCATGGTTAAAATGATGTGAATAATAATAAATCTCTTAGGAGGAATGTATGGAACCTTCTAGTCTGAAGCGTTTTGTTTCCATGATGCTTTCATGCCTGAAAACAAGCCTACAAGCCTAGTGTCTATATCTTAAAATGATTTAACACTAAATGAAAATGTTAAAAGGCGGGCCATCAGAAGACTTATGTAACTCAGGAAAATCTCCTACGCAAAACGACCGGCAGAACGAGGCCAATTCATAGTGAATTTCTGACACCACAGATGACATCTAACGAAAGACTACACCATCAATAAAATACTGCATAACCCGGGTCATCCACTAGCACACCTCCTCCCCCTAAACAAAGATGAGCGTCTAGATAGTCACTCACTGAAATTAAGTAATGAAGCAGGCAGGTTACTCTGCCGACTGAATTGTTCCATAGTTGGGAACTGTTCACAACCGAACGCACCGCCAAAATCTGTGATCACGCATGGCTCGGTTGGAAGTTTTAAAACATTACCAGATTGGCACATGCAAGAGAGATAACCTGCACTACAACGTTCCATCTGATGAAATATCGATTTAGTTCGTCTCGCTGTTTGTTACCGATAAAATGATAGCCAGCAGCTTCATTGAAGTTTTCCATTAATGACTTCCACTCATATCTCCTCCACATCTATGGATCGTCCAACACAACTTTTCACTGACTATCACAGAGACAGAGGCGCAATTGCCAAAATCTTATTTTCACCTGCAACAACGTGTAAACCTAAAAGCCTGAATGTAGATTTGCTAACTGTGCAGAAAGTCGGAGGAGGAAACTGTGAAAGAGGACAGAATCTACATATATGAACTTTTTATGCCTGTCAGTGGTTCGAACTCAGCCAAGGCTCGGATGTTTTTCAATTAAAACCATTCCATTCACGGTTAAGCAGTGACAAAAATAAAAGGAAAACAGTTGGAAAGCAAATGTCAAATAGACGGTGATGCATGCTATCACCATCCACTAGTGGAAGGAACTGTTGAGTAGGTCAAGACTAATTCAGCGGCAAAACGAAATGTGCGTATGTTATTCGAATCCTCTTGTTGCCATCAGGATTTGTCGATGGACTGCTCTAGAATCATTCAGGACGCTCAATCGACAGTCATAAGACACATTTTCTCTTCTGCCCTGTGTCTTGTTGGGTTAAAGTCGCGTTGTCTATAGATTTCATCATCGTGCTGCACAGCCTAGCTTTATTAGTTGACTGGTTTTTGCACTAAAGCAGAGTTGGTTCTTTCCGCTATCCGACACGAAATTATGTTACCACAAATATTTTTAAATTATGATTACCGGCGACCGATTCCACTGCTTGATCTGTATTCATGAAAAATTTACGTACGGAACAAAATGTACACTAGCTACACAATATTAGACAATAAAAATTGGCGCGCGGCAGACACAGATTAGACATGAACCGTGTAGGTGAACGATCTTGCCTCCATTCAGTCCTGCCGCACTTTTACTGATGTTGCCTGGTGGAGCAACCACACACGCAAAAAGAACAGGAAAATTTGTTGCAACTGTATATTAGGCCTGTGTTAATTTATTTGGTTGATCGACTAACAACACAATGGCTGTTTTGTCCATGAACCGAATTTAACACGGTACTAATTAAAATGCTACCGCAATAAACAACACAGACAGATTGATGAAAATATAATAACAATTATTCCACCGACTCCGGACCGTCTGACCATGGTGAGGATCAGATTGCTCAGGTTATGCCGTCCACAAAATGAACTTACTTCTCGACCGTTTGATTGTGATCTTCTCTTCATTTTCCTGTTGGCATGAGGTATAAGGAATTGATCCAATTTTGAAACAACCATATGTTGCTCGCGATTAACTATTTCGTAATTTACCGATCAATGTTACCAAGAACTTAGAAATTGAGAACACGCCTACCCTCATTCTGTCTTGGTGTTCGATTAAGCATAGAGCCAGTAGCTAGCTGGGGAAAGTTCTGTGATAATTGTCCATTCTGGTGCAAAATAAACTCTACAGTCCTAGCGAACTTTGAATGCGTGGTTGTATGACAGATGTTTCTCGCTCAAGGCTTAAGCGATCCTAATTATATCCGGCTCTTTTGATGCTTATCCCCAGGGTTGAAACCCACATGACCGGTCTCATCATTGTTTGCATCATCTGGATGGGCAGGAGGGAACTGAAAGTTGGAAGTTCAAGTTGATAGGAGCATAGTCGTTAGAGTGACAGCCCGAATGTCAGTCCGGGAATCGTCGAACCTGAACGAACGCGAAGAAGTTAGTGGTAAAACGTTGATCTAACAGTGGGCGTTCCACTACGTCAAGACAGGGGCAAACAATTCGTTTTTTCATGACCACTTTCACTTCGGATTTCTCCTTTTCAACCTTCGGTAACCTTCTTCTGAAATTCTGTGTTGATACATTCAGACTTGATCTAGATCGAACTTATAGATTTCAATTAGTTGTAGTTTCGAAACAAATAATTTCAGATTGTCATTTTGACAGTCAGCTGAAAAATGTTCACCTCTAGGTGCGCACTACGACCATTTCTTATCCGACCATTTAGTTGCTCCTACATACCTCCTAGTGCAGTGAACGAATTGTAATTACTTCTGAATATTTTCGTATGATTTTTGGCAGCACTCTGGCAATATATGGTATAATGTGGTTGGTTCATACAGTCAGCTAAGTGTGATTCCGAATAAGTTTTAACTTGATTTTCACATGTTCGTGCAGAATAAGTAGCCCATTTATTTACTGTTTTATCGCCATTCAAAAATTTATTTCCAACTTTTTTTGACAGGCATTTTAATCTTGTGGAACGTCTATGCATTGGGGTGATTAATTTAAGAGTTGACCCGGTTTCCTTCACGAGATTAGGAACCTCATTTTTTCCACTATTACCACTATTGCATAGTCAAACGACAACCAATAACAGGGTCTTTTAGCATTCATCGTGGACGGTAGATATTTAGACAGCGGATGAACAAACCTGTAGCAACTCGGGAGAGTGAGGACAACATGACTTACTCAGTCTAGAAGCACTGAACAGGTTGCATGAACACGTTCCGAATCAGAATGAAACCCATCGCCGTTCAGTGTCAAGCTGAGGGTGGATACTCAAAGGCTGTAACTTCAGCGCAACTAGACATGCTGTTCATATCGGTGGTTCTAATCCAGCCTAGACTGAGGTGTCTTCTAGTTAAAGTGACTTCAACATTCAGTTCACACGATGACACGCCTTGTGAGCACTTGGGTGCCGCCCACCGTATCAGTGGGATCACTCTGAATAAAGTGAGCCATAGGTTACAGTTGGAGGTATTCGTCTGTGAGATATTCGGTAGCAGTTGTCAACATATTGCACAACAGCCGTAAGTGCTTGGCGTTTGTCTTTTTTGCACTCATCCCTCATGAGCTGATATCACGTACATCTTGATGTTGCACTGTTTTCGTTTGTGTTACTCCGCAAAAGGAAGTGATCTACTTAACCACAGTAAACCACACTCCAATAACAGGTGTGAGGGTAGAAGGGTAACGCCATCCTTTTTGCGCGATCACTGATCACCCTTCAGAAACTTGAATCAACTCACACCTTGGCAAAAAGAACAAGTTCATAATCCATTAACTGAATCAGACTGTTCACGCAACATGTAATATATCGCAGTTTTAAGTACAAGTGCTGTTGCGTGAATAGATCAGACAGTTGGCAGGTTAAGGTCATTCCTAACTCAGTTAAACAGACTGGTTGAAGTTAACTAATAAGAATGACAGTAACTAATGAAAGACTGCGTTCAAATATTAGTCGTCATTTCTGCGAAGTTAAAAAACGTGTGTAGTTTTACAAACATTACCAGAGATTTAACAAACAGGAACAGTCTTGGTGAGTACTTGTAAGGCCGAAAGCATCAGCCGGCTCTGACTTAAACCACTCATGAGAATGAGGAAGTTGGACAACTTTACCAACCAAACATGTCAATTCTGGTTCCGTTGAACATGAACATTAGAACTGTGTGTAACTATCAAGCCGCGTTCACACGAATACACACACCATGGTAGGAAGGTAAAGTCAATGAGGAGAGAGAAGGCTGACTAGTCTCAAACAAATCACTGGTGTCGCTATTTAGCCATTTGTTGGTTTATGCCAGGTTTGGATTTTACTGTAGTATACTCAAGAGGACAATAATGAGGTTCTATGCTTGTTGCCTAATCATTCTTCAGTATAGTACCGCACTGTTAAAGTTGCTCATTACATCTCGGTCATTTTGATTGAAAACGTTTTATTATCTGTTTAGTACTACAACACAGTACCTAAAGTACTTAAACTTTTGTGGCTTATCGAAACTGTGCGTTTCAGATAAAGCCGTCGAATTCAGCACTCCTTTGCAACATGTCTACTGATACAGAACCACCACTACCTTCGCCCTGCCCTTCCTCCACGGAACAAACTTTAGGAAATTAATTCTTTCCTTTCGCCATCGGCAGTACGTAGGGCAGTCCTAATTCGGGAAGCCGTCTTTAAATTCGGAGCAAGTTCCTCTCAGCACAGTCCGCGGTAAATTTAACCGACGTTATCCAAGATTATTTATGAGTTTCATTCCATCATTAACAAAATAAATCGATAGTCAACAGTGGCAACACTCTATCCATCAAGTGAATTTATAAACATCGTCCAATCCACTACAGTTAACTGAACTGGTCTATAGGGCGTTTTGAAACAGTCAGCCTTTTGGGCATGTCGCAATGCTGATACCGTAAACTGGTTAGTTTGTTGTTTGAGAAACGACGCTGTCTTACCGTAGCTAGATTATCTAACGCGTATCTCGACTCAGCTGGAAAGTCCAACCGTGCCTAACTTGGACGGCTATTGTTGAATGATAAACTTTTCTGTTTGATTAATAGTATACATTAGCCCAATTTCGTATGGTCCCCGCTGCAGCTGCGTCTGATTCATTGGGTAGATTAACCTTCAGCAAGGATTGCTTCCTCTTCAAGTGAAACGCATTGAGCAGTGTCATCTTGATGAACCCGCATATTCACAGTGTGCGCTGAGCAACTCGAAGGATTGGCCTCATCGCTGTTAGCGGTTGACTGATTGTTCGCTAGACTGTGATATGACAGGAAGCATCAACTGAGTTAATTCGAAATCCCGGACATTGGGTGACGGTTGCGCACGCACAGATGTTCTCATTCGGCCAATTTTAATACGAACCCCGCTCAGCCGGACATCTGGCTGTCACACCGACAATGAGTCAGTTCTGTACATGAGCATGATTGTTGCAAAGGCACTAGAAGTAAATCTTTTGAAATATTTTCGACCGAGCCTTACTTACCTACGTTCGTGCGCCACCGTACTACCAAGTGATACTGATGATCGTTGGTGAGTCGAATTTACAGGGCTGACCAGGTTTTAGGCGCTGTTGTAGTAAAAAAATTACTATTGGTGCTCACAAGTTGTTGATACTAGCACAGTCCGAAGGTCAACGCAGATTAATTTTTAAGCTTAAATAAGTGTGAAAACTTTGCCTAGTTAGCTGAAATGGTAATAAGTTAAGGAAGGTTTGCAGTATTTGAAAACTGCCGATGCCAAATTTAGTAAAAGAAGGTAGTCTGCATCTTGTGGATGTTGTGTAGTTCCATAAATTATACAGAATATCATTAAAAGTAGCCGACATGGATTCAGTATCTGTTTCTCGTGCAGGGCCCCAGTCCGGTTTCCATTGTTGGTATTGTGGTATTGTAGGAAAGTCATATGTTACAAGAAATGACTGCTTGTACTTGCCAGCCTGATAACAGCTAATTCAGTAGGGAGGCTATATGATCTGTTGATCAAATATCACTAGTTTGAATGATGCTCAGGAACCAGCCTTATAGAAGCGATAAGCACGAGCCAGAACTTTATGTCGTGACTGTAGATTGTTTTGATATACTTAACGTTTTCATGTTGTGGACATAGGAGGGCCTGGAAGTGGGTAATACTCTAGTAGATGGAAACATATGCGCCAGTAACAGTTCTCGTTTGTAAGGTGCATGGCAGCTTTATGACTGGTCGCAGGTTGGAGCTGACAAACTTGCATCCATGGACTTCAACCTCATGCCGTGATCGTACATCCGTTTTGAATCATTTTGGTAATGTTTTGGACCACACAAAATTATGTCTCATAATCGCTTTGAAACCAGAGTTCGTTAGGGCAGGTGCAGTGAGCACATCGTGTAGGCCAGGTACTTCTTCTTACGATGCAGAAGCGAGCGCCGTGGGATCTGGCCGATATCCCCATCGTAGTTCATTCCTCTCCTTTAATTCCGTCACTCACTTGATCCTTTCTTCTGTGTGGTTACTCTCCAGGAAAACTGAAGCTGTTCGCAGTTAACTCTTAGATTAAAGCAAGGCCTCCGAAATTACTGACAGAAAGTTGCTACCCCAACTTCTTGATCAGTCTGGAGCTCAGTATTTCTAAGCCTTACTCGTTAAAATCACGGTTATTCTGACCAGTTACGTTATCAACACCCCTTACT
Organism: Paragonimus kellicotti; assembly: GCA_014220965.1. NCBI lineage: Eukaryota > Metazoa > Platyhelminthes > Trematoda > Plagiorchiida > Troglotrematidae > Paragonimus > Paragonimus kellicotti. The sequence continues at coordinate 21,512 of LOND01001072.1, forward strand.
GACTCCTGTGCTCTCCTGAAAGCACTCCTCTTCCTAATCATCTTCTCGTGTACATTGCATCCATGACGACTCGCGATCACATCTTTTCAACAAAACATGCATATAATATGACGTTAAGCAACAAACCTCTAGATTAAATTGTACTGTCTGCCTAACTGGACAGCTTTTGTTAGAACTATTGAGATGGTCAATTTACTTCACATTTCTCGTACTACATCCGCATACGATGGTATGCCATTTAACCCATGAAGATGAACCTTCTAATGATTACGACAAAGTAGCGAACAAGGCTTGTTTTCCGTGTTTGATCATCAGGCTAATTACAACACAATAAATATGAAAACAGTAACTGGGGTGAGCCAGAAAAACGGTCAATAGAGGTTGTGGACGGCGTGTTTGTTATCAATTACGCAATCACTGTTCCAAATCGTGGGCTTGATTGATTGTGGGCCAGGGGAGATTAAGTGTCCGCACGAACTTCTTCTGTGCGCAGAGGTCAGGGTTACGCAATCGGATACTAATGGCCTCGGCAACGGTCAACATTCGAAATCTCACCATTTTGATCGATTCCTTGGCACTCGGTAGACAATCTGGAAAGCGTCTTTCTTACTGACAGAATGATTAGAGTCAATCAAATGGGCAACAATCGCGCTTGAAATCGTTCTCACCACACCACTATTCAACCACGCAGGATGATGTTCACACACTCTGTCAGACAATCGCCTTGTAGTACGACCAATGTATGATGCTCGACACGAGCAAACAAATGAGTACACACAACAGCTGGTTGTAGAACAAGGAAGTTTGTTTGAGTTGTGACATGATAACGGGTGTTGAACGGAAACTCACGCACAATTGAGCGGCAAAGTAGGTTGATTCGACTGACTTTTTGAGCTTTCTTGAGATAACTTCGGCCATGGGGTCTCCCTTGAAAGGAAGACTAATAAACGCAAGTTTCCTATTCACAGAGGGTGGCTTAAGTTTCATCTCTACCGTCTGCATCGCCTTCTGAATGAAACGCATTGGGTAGCCATTCTGCATGAACACTTCTAATGATTGTTCACCTCCTTAATTGACGAATAAAAATCTGCTACTATTGCTTCCTGTCAAGCTCACATTGGTAACTTCGAGTAACACCGTGTCCTAGTCACTTTATGGTAATGACGATTTCACCGTAGTCAGAAGGCTAGTTTTCTGTTTGGCGTTTAAAAGCATTCTTCAATCCGCAAGAGTTAATCTGCCTATTTATTAGTGGATACAAGCCCCTCCCATCACCCGTCTCCTGGTTGTCAACTGAGTTGATCGCTTTGCAAGAACCCTAAAGTATCCACCATGGTTTTGTGACATGTCTCTGGAGAAAATACTGTTTGGGGTTTCGTTTTTTGGCTCATTAAATGCTCAACAGTTTGTTGCTCCTGTAGACCGGAAAGTCTGTCACACTAAAAGCCTAGTACCACAGCAACCATTTTATCAATCTCGAACAATACACTCGCTTGGAGAGGAAATCTGTTGATGACGACATTGTTGTGTATAAAACACCGACATGAACTACCTAAACTAGACCAACCGATGCAAGTCAGAAACACCGACAATAACGACTGGATGTTCCAGTTCAAAGTAGAACATTTAGCAAGTCTAGTATGGTCAGTTACAGTTTAAATTCCAACCAGAGCTCAGCAGTGAGCCTCATACAACATTCGCAAGTTTGTTCCTTCTATCTCGTTAGAAATGAGCCAAATCTCGGATTAAAGCCTGCTTCTTTGACATTGGATTCAGCGCACAACGATTGTACTGGAAGCCGTTACCCCATTGCCAGGCGAGACACATTAAGTTGTCGTCTGATTGGGTGAATAGGGTCGGGAAACACACTGTATCAGCTGATGATCTGGGTAGGCACCGTAAGCGGCTGACAAAGCGCCCGATGACCTTTGGTTGTGGAGCGGGTCAATCGGGTTTGTGTGAGTTAGGGAGTGGCAACGCGCCGATTGTGATACGGACAGCTGTCAAAACGGTCAGTCCAACCAGATAGAGCCTGAAACTTTACCAAAATGGCTGGATGCTTGCTGGATTTTGCGAGTGAGCTGATTAATTGCAAGTGAAATAGGGGATCCCTAGTACACCAAATTTGATAGGTGCACACTTTTGAAACAATATTCATACATTTCCTGTTTGCTGGTTGATCGTTTACCATTAAACTGGAGAGGAGACAGTTTAAGTCAGCAGTTGTACTATCCAAACCTTCGCATATCCGAGGGTGACTTTTAATTAATGTTGAACACCTAAAATGTGCGGCTGACCTACGTATTAGGGTGGTCCGCATGTTATGCCCTGATTAAAATTTTCGACGTTCATTTTAGAATTATGGAGTAGTACATTCTGTAGGATGATTATGGAAATGTGTTCCATATTACAACAACTTCCTTACTTCTCTCATCGAACAAATGAGACTGCGGGTAGGTTTTGCTTTAATTCATTTCGAAAAGGAAATTCCACTGAGGTTTGTTTTACACGAAAAACGAAAACGTCCAATACATCAAATTTGTTTGTGATGAAGCAAGATTTATTATTGTGATAACATGAGCCAGTAGGCCTGACCCGAATTGCGTTCTCGCGTTTCCGTTTCAGTGGACATAACTCATTTGTCATCGGTGTTCATCTGACCGTTTCGTACAGATCTACAGGCCCTCAGCACGAATAGCCCTGTCCTGAACTGACATTCAGCTCGTCATTATGACAGGATGAGCGAACAGATATTTGACAAACGAACCATTGTCCACTATTACATTCTCGTGTACATTCATGTTCAGTCGTATTGTGAAAGTAGGAAAAGGATTCTGACAGCGACATCAAGGGACGCCAAGATAAAATTAGTACTTATAATTAAATCTGCACGGGTCAGTACCACATACAGACAACGTAACGGTGTGTATCGATTACGAATTAGTCGATACGACTCTAGCGTATTTCTAAGCCCGGGATAGCAGACACACAGTGGCTACCGAAACTGACCTACTATGGTCCTGCGGTTAGTGGGTTGGGAGATCTTTTTTGTGGTTTATAACAGTTGAATATACAGCGATTATAACTGCATGGTACTTGGTTATTATCTCATTTATTCTAAAAGTGAACCTTCGCCTCAGATTGATTTCAGTATTCCGACCATCAGAACAAAATATATCTGACGCCAAATAATTTACCCCCTTTATTTAGCTATTTTTGTGGAAATTTTCTTCGGAACACCTTGTTAACTACAACCGTAGACACTTTGTCCTCCGATAACCAATCGGGTGATGGCTTTCAGCGCTCAACACTTAGGAAACAGGTAGTGAAATCACTTGCTTCTGGCAGTTAGCCCTGTCCGTTATCTTTGTTGAAAATTGGTGACTCGTTAACCAATCGATTTTCAAACAAACTCTCAGATCCCCTCCGTTTCATCTACCAGGTGCGTTGGTTACAACCATAGCAGATCAAAGGCCGCTTATTGACAGTCGCAGATGCTATCGCCATTCATCTGTTCTGTCCTCCGCTATGTATCCAAGGTCGTGTCCTGGACACACTGAATTTCTCATAGTTCAGTGTCCACGTAATTGTGATTGTTGCCCTAGCAGCCATCCTTACCTTTTACAGTGGACAGTTGGGTGTTACGTAATTAGATTTTTAAATGACCTGATCCTTCAGACATTGACAACGAACCGTTTGACTCATTAACGTACCTCATTTGGCACGCGACTAACTCATATAAATCTGTCGTATTTAGTCCGATGATGAAACTCCCAAATCAAGCTTGATTGCCACACGTTCCTCCCATGTTCAAACCGGCTATACTCATATCCCTCCCGGTTTTGACTCACTCAGCACTATGACCTAAGCGCCACGCACGACTGCGAAACGTGTGGCACAGTTGGAAAGTTCAACGTTTTGTCCTCTTGCATAGTATTGTTGAACCTATCCATCTTTGGTCGGGAGTATTGCTTTATTGATTTGTCACACATTGTTAAAGAGCTCCGCGACACGTTACCGTCTGAACTTGCTGTTATGCCTTAAATCAAATGCAGCGTTGCTTGCATTTAAGTGGCATTGATAAAATTTCAGTCAGCATGATCCTAAGTTTGGTCTGCCGGATTGAGATCAGACAAGCAAGCAGACCAATGTAGTACTATGAGATTGTGGGCAAACCACTGAAGGTCTTCTAAGCCTGGCAAGAAATCCGTTGCTTTTATCTATCAAGCAGTGTTAGCTAGGGAGATTTACGGGTAAACATTCGCACAGCATGTCCTCGTAGTTCCAATCAGTGTCATTAACTGCATAGCCGGAAAACCCTTACCACTGACTTTCGTTACCTGTGTAGAGTCATGTCTCAGCAAACGAAATAATGAAGGTCATAACCGCGGTTGAATGAGAAATGCATTCTTCGCAAGTTATACACACGACGTAGACAGAAACAAAAAAGAACACAGAACCTTATTTATTCTGGTATGCTACATGTGTAATCGTCTGAGACAATCGAGTATATGCCAAGTCTGAGCAGGATGCATTGACCATGCATGTGGAAATGAGCAATGTTGGCTAAGTGCTTCAAACTCTCTGGTTACCTAGTTTAGTCAATTTTGTATGAGGAGCCTGGTGGCTGTTTATAACAAACTGGTTACTTGTTCTTCAGTTAAAATCAGAAGAAATTATCTTAGTTAAAATAGACCTATCATCATGCAGAGGGTATTGGTGTCCGGTTGCAAAACCCTAATATATGTGTGTAGGGCCCCTGATTCACGAACTAAATTTGTCGTGGTCTGTCGTCGTTGGCACAAGTAACACGGAACCACAGTAATCACGCTCGTAATCCCCGAATAACACTAGATGTACATTGTATTATGTTCCACCTACTCCTGGTTTCACAACTGTTTTTACGTTTACTTTGTAGTATTTGGGCCGAAGACAACATCGAGAACGAGTGTGTTCGTCACGTTTAGATTTATGAGTTTACCATGTAGTTGAAGATATTTGTAACTAATGATATCTGATACTGTACACAAGCAAGTGAGAGGGGCTACGAAGAATTAGACTTCAGCTGATTGGGAATTTCCCAAAATGCGTTCGTACCTTGCTTTCCAGATTCATTTTAGTTTGTACTGTCTCCTGTATCGACTGAAAAGTACGAATGACGATATAATAGCTGCAGTCAATCGCAGTTGAGTCATTTGGTTAACAGAGACGCTGGAAGTGATTGAATAACCATGAAAATGCGTTAACCGATCGCCTATAATCAACCAGCCGAATAAACACAAAAGAAAATAAACTAATGGAAAAACACGGTCTATCGGATGCTTTTAAATAATGCTTTATCAAAAAAGTTATCTGAAAAGTCCAACTAGCAATCAGTTCTGAGTTGATCCAGCTTTTCCCGCATTATGCTTTCTGGTGTGCTATTCTGCGGAGGATTCTGAACTAACCTTTGCGCCTAACATATACAGATTGTCACTCATCGTTACGCAATCATTCACTTAGTATGAATAAAAAATCGTTGTTGTCGGTTTATTGCTGATCATCCACATGATCAATGGTGAATGTCAAGTGACCATCGAGCTGCCATTAAGTCGTGGCATCTAATCCTACATGTGACCTTCATTCGTTCATTCCACGCTTTACTAAATGTTGGTCAGCTTGACGTGGGTATGGGAAAAAAGGAATCGAGGCCTATTCCAGAGAAAGTTCTCATGTACTGCATTGTTCACTTTATACCCAACTGTGTATCCGGTGACCCTCTAGCCCTCAGCCAATAGAGCTCAGTATGACACTCTGTTACACGGTATTGTATGCTGTCTCTTGTAT
>LOND01001072.1:51903-69235 GCA_014220965.1 Paragonimus kellicotti
TGGGCTTGCGAATGTTGTCAGTTGTAGGCAGGCTGTGTGCTGAAATCGACGGAACAAACTTCATTCTTATAGTAATTTAGTTTATTTGTAACGTCTCACTCCTGACAGAGAGGGTCCGTCAAACCGGACTGCTCACTAATAAACGTATTCTGTTTTGCACTCTTGCCGGTGCCTTTTGACTCAACAGACCGATGGTGTGAATAGCGTCAACGAACAGTCGAAGTCACAAAATTCATCCCATCGGTGCTATTACAATAGACTGGATGGTTCAGTATTAGTCCTTCGGCGAGCTCACGTAACGAAGGATCACAAGGATTAGTCGTGTCAAGTCGTTCTTAAAATGAAGACAGTTCTAAAGCCTGTGACAGTGCACCTTACCATCTGTGCGCCAAAACTCGGTCCCACGGAGCGCCTAACAATGATCCCGACTATTACGGTTACCGCCTTAATTTTCTATGTTCAATCCCTTTAAAATTGTCTAAACTTTTAGTAAAAATGATTTGTGGTTTGACGGACCCTCTCTGTCAGGAGTGAGACGTTACAAATAAACTAAATTACTATAAGAATGAAGTTTGTTCCATCGATTTCAGCACACAGCCTGCCTACAACTGACAACATTCGCAAGCCCACAAACAAAATTCCTCTGATGCATTTTGTATTTCCAAGCGAATTCACGCCAGTAAGTAGATGGAACAGATTCTCACTTATTTGAAGACGATCATCTAAACACTAGCTACTAGGTTCAGTGAACACCTACATGTAAGCCTTGACTTTGCTCGTATCTCTTCGAAATTTGACATAATAATTAGGATGTTCGGCAATACTAATAATTCCGTCAATTTTCAACCCAACTAAGTTGGACTACAACAAACACCGCGACAGTTCGCTCCAAAAGTGATGGTGTGAGAATAACGCCAAATGTAAACAGACCTACAATTTATGTCATTCAGCTCGAGTGAAGCGCGTCTGTGTTTCCAAACTGACATGAAAATCTCTTAATTTGTCATTCGCCGTAATGATAAACTGAGAACAAAATGCATCAGCCGTTCAAAACTACGATGTGTTTATTCCATTTTACTAATTTAGTCAAGACGAAGAGATGTATGTCGGGAGAAACTAGCGTTTCGATGTAAGCGCATCAGTCGCCAATGCAAAGTCAGCCAATTCTACTCAAACTGGGCCCAGCAACAACAGTTGAAAAGACCAACCAAATGACTCGAATCTTTCGCTGACAATTGGGGCTATCATTTCCAAGTTGGTAAGATTGAAGGTGTCAATTTGTATAAAATTGACTGGTTTTGCTTTAACGCATCGTGTGAGTACATCGAAATGCCAAGGACTGGCCTCACATGCAACCTCTCTGTTACAGCCTTAAGTTGTCCAAACCATAACATCTGGCCACCGTCTGTGAACATGATCTATCTGAACACATGATTGAACGGACCGCACATTATGGCAGCTAATACCCGATAGATGTAGCTATTAACGGTTAGTAACACGACTTCTCCTTTTCATGGATTGCAATTCACCCACACTGACATGATCTTAGATCGATTTAGGTCGGTACTAACCCAAGTTACTTCTATCCCCATAAGTTATTTCCATCAGCTGGAGCGTATTTGCTGTCAAACGGATAGTCCGTCCTACAACTTAATCATGCGCCTGCCCGTAAGTCTTTATCAGCAAACTTCGTGCATTTCCGTTGTACCATTCTGTCATGTACCCTTCCCGTCAACATCGGCCAGTAGAAAATCACCGCCACAGCTGTATTTCGAACATGAGTGAACTTATCTTGAGATACGTAGGTCGTCAGGGCCTCGCGTGGACTCCATGATCCAACCAGTAGTTAGGTCTCAGATTAAGTAATTCAGAGACGTGAAACACCGCAGATTAAACCAGTGAAACGAAACCGAAAATTTATTTTAAAGAACCGTATGGTCAAGCAAACACGTCGACGTTCCGGTACACTTGAACACTTTGTTCATTTAAGTGTTTAGAAACAAGCTAAGAATGCATTATGACCACATGGGCGTAGACCAAACTAATTAAAACCATCTCGTATACTATGGTTTACACTGTCACATACATGAGTACATGTGCGAACTAAGTACACGCCGTCTCTGTCCTGATGTATATTTAACGGTGATTCAGCCTGTGCATTGGCTTTAAGCCACAATAAATCATTATTGTGGTCGAAACATGGCTGTGGTTGTCATTTATGGGTGAGGTTTTTTGGAGGATGCGGTAATCTGAAGGTCGTTGTCATTTGGAACTGTTTGAGTCGGTTCGCAGAAGGTTGTACAGTGATGGAAACTGTCAAGTGACCCCCAAATCGGTTAAATCATTTTGCCTATTTGATTGGTCTATCCCTTAAATGAATCTGTCTACAAAATCAGTCAGGAGTAGCGGAAACTTCATTAACTTTCTTCAAAGCGACGGACTTGCCAACTTTTAAAATGGTATACTAATGCTTAGGTGTGGATGGTACGCAAAGTCCTTCTGCTTCTCGTTGAATTGTTTTGTAGATGCAAAGGCAATCGGCGATTCTCACAATATAACGCAAAGTGGATAGATTTACTCATAGATTACTGTGAGTGCTTCATCACCACGGTTATGTCGCGATAATCTCAACATCCACTGTCCGTTACCAATTACTTCACTTGTCACCAGAATGAAATGCTCTTCCTTCCTTTAGGACAAACGAAGTCGCGTTACCGTCCATACTGTGATCGCGTACACACCCAGATTAGTGAGGCTTATTTGAAAATATCAGCTAGAGAGCAGGCAATTGTGTACCGATTTCTGTGACAGGGTCACTTTGCTCCGTGCTTGTCTTGACTGCCGTCAAACTGTTGGCCGAATTATACTTAACCGAAATATGCCGATACCAAAGTTGGTGCTACAAATCTCTTACACCATACCTGTCCCAGTGTGTTCATAACAATGAAGTAGGTCACATCAAACATAAGGATGGAATATTTTAAAAGTTGCCTGGCAACCGTAAGCACGGCATCTACAATGGGGAATTGACATTACAGCATTTATTCGCATTTCCATTCTGGTATTATGGAAACAACCCGATGCACTTCACTGACCGTTACTGACAGCGATGTGACGGACAAACAGCACAACTGATAAAACAACGAAAGATCTTGAGCTGTCTGACTTACACGTAGCCAACGTGGACAAATTACTTCGCATTTCGTTCGCGACTATCAATCTGAGAAATACATCGCAGTCATATTCGGGAACCCAGACTTTCTCGTCTGTAAATGATTACTAAACTCGTCAAACTTTAGTTTGAACGCACTGACGATTGCATGAACTATATGTGGTCACCGCTGAGTAAAGTGATAGTCCGCAATAATCTGGTCGAGTTAACTACAATTACTCAACTGTCTATCTGAACACAAACGTACATGTTTCGTTTTTATTCGTACACCGAATCGCTATCAACATACCCACCGGATTACTTTTCAAGAGGCAACATTTTTTCATACACTGAACATGAATTTTCAGCATTTTTTTCAAAGAACAACAGTAGTAATGACTCTGTAGCTCACAGCTACCTTACGAGGGAGGCAAACTCATTACAGAGATCAGTAGTAGTTTGTACACAACAGACCTGGCGATCACCTGCATCATACGAACCCCTCATTCCAGCTTACTCGTTTTTCCGTTGAGATTGTCAGTCTGAGCATAGGAGGACTTCAAATCATTTTACTAAAAGTTTAGACAATTTTAAAGGGATTGAACATAGAAAATTAAGGCGGTAACCGTAATAGTCAGGGATCATTGTTAGGCGCTCCGTGGGACCGAGTTTTGGCGCACAGATGGTAAGGTGCACTGTCACAGGCTTTAGAACTGTCTTCATTTTAAGAACGACTTGACACGACTAATCCTTGTGATCCTTCGTTACGTGAGCTCGCCGAAGGACTAATACTGAACCATCCAGTCTATTGTAATAGCACCGATGGGATGAATTTTGTGACTTCGACTGTTCGTTGACGCTATTCACACCATCGGTCTGTTGAGTCAAAAGGCACCGGCAAGAGTGCAAAACAGAATACGTTTATTAGTGAGCAGTCTGGTTTGACGGACCCTCTCTGTCAGGAGTGAGACGTTACAAATAAACTAAATTACTATAAGAATGAAGTTTGTTCCATCGATTTCAGCACACAGCCTGCCTACAACTGACAACATTCGCAAGCCCACAAACAAAATTCCTCTGATGCACTTTGTATTTCCAAGCGAATTCACGCCAGTAAGTAGATGGAACAGATTCTCACTTATTTGAAGACGATCATCTAAACACTAGCTACTAGGTTCAGTGAACACCTACATGTAAGCCTTGACTTTGCTCGTATCTCTTCGAAATTTGACATAATAATTAGGATGTTCGGCAATACTAATAATTCCGTCAATTTTCAACCCAACTAAGTTGGACTACAACAAACACCGCGACAGTTCGCTCCAAAAGTGATGGTGTGAGAATAACGCCAAATGTAAACAGACCTACAATTTATGTCATTCAGCTCGAGTGAAGCGCGTCTGTGTTTCCAAATTGACATGAAAATCTCTTAATTTGTCATTCGCCGTAATGATAAACTGAGAACAAAATGCATCAGCCGTTCAAAACTACGATGTGTTTATTCCATTTTACTAATTTAGTCAAGACGAAGAGATGTATGTCGGGAGAAACTAGCGTTTCGATGTAAGCGCATCAGTCGCCAATGCAAAGTCGGCCAATTCTACTCAAACTGGGCCCAGCAACAACAGTTGGAAAGACCAACCAAATGACTCGAATCTTTCGCTGACAATTGGGGCTATCATTTCCAAGTTGGTAAGATTGAAGGTGTCAATTTGTATAAAATTGACTGGTTTTGCTTTAACGCATCGTGTGAGTACATCGAAATGCCAAGGACTGGCCTCACATGCAACCTCTCTGTTACAGCCTTAAGTTGTCCAAACCATAACATCTGGCCACCGTCTGTGAACATGATCTATCTGAACACATGATTGAACGGACCGCACATTATGGCAGCTAATACCCGAATAGATGTAGCTATTAACGGTTAGTAACACGACTTCTCCTTTTCATGGATTGCAATTCACCCACACTGACATGATCTTAGATCGATTTAGGTCGGTACTAACCCACGTTACTTCTATCCCCATAAGTTATTTCCATCAGCTGGAGCGTATTTGCTGTCAAACGGATAGTCCGTCCTACAACTTAATCATGCGCCTGCCCGTAAGTCTTTATCAGCAAACTTCGTGCATTTCCGTTGTACCATTCTGTCATGTACCTTCCCTGTCAACATCGGCCAGTAGAAAATCACCGCCACAGCTGTATTTCGAACATGAGTGAACTTATCTTGAGATACGTAGGTCGTCAGGGCCTCGCGTGGACTCCATGATCCAACCAGTAGTTAGGTCTCAGATTAAGTAATTCAGAGACGTGAAACACCGCAGATTAAACCAGTGAAACGAAACCGAAAATTTATTTTAAAGAACCGTATGGTCAAGCAAACACGTCGACGTTCCGGTACACTTGAACACTTTGTTCATTTAAGTGTTTAGAAACAAGCTAAGAATGCATTATGACCACATGGGCGTAGACCAAACTAATTAAAACCATCTCGTATACTATGGTTTACACTGTCACATACATGAGTACATGTGCGAACTAAGTACACGCCGTCTCTGTCCTGATGTATATTTAACGGTGATTCAGCCTGTGCATTGGCTTTAAGCCACAATAAATCATTATTGTGGTCGAAACATGGCTGTGGTTGTCATTTATGGGTGAGGTTTTTTGGAGGATGCGGTAATCTGAAGGTCGTTGTCATTTGGAACTGTTTGAGTCGGTTCGCAGAAGGTTGTACAGTGATGGAAACTGTCAAGTGACCAGTCTGAAATGACCCAGGAAGAGGGGCTAGCTCCTGTTCACGGGGACCTTGCCGGCGAATCACTGTACGCCGACTGATATATTCCGTGAATGGAGTCACAGGATAGACTTCACTATGTAGTTTATTCGTTTTTAAATAGATTTGCCACTTCAGCCTGGAATCGTCCACTTGTGTTTTTTATAGAATTATTCAGGACCAAACTTGAAACCTAAGTTTATGAAGTTTGTATAAGTTTTTGCATGAAATATCACTTCAATTAAAAACGTCTGCAATTAAATCTGTCTCCAGGGAGGCCAAATAGTCTGCTGTTTGGTCTGGGTTGCATTTGGAATCATGTGATTGTATGAGGCAGGACGCGGATTAAACGTGACACAAAGCCTTTCGACTGTGTACTTACAAGCAATATGAACAAAGCTTGTTAGAAAAATGATGTTTAGCCTGCAAATAGTTTTTTTAAATAAACAAAAAAATGGAGTAGCCAGACCTTGTGACACATAACAAAAAGAAAACTGGACGCCGTCTTGTTATCTTAATCCTCGCCGCTTTATTAGAAATAGAGCAACGAAAAGTGATCAACTGAATTTGCTTTAGAATTACTTCCATGATTTCTATTCATTAATAGCTTGCTCGCTGATTTTCTAGCTAAATTTGCTTCTCATGAGACTGCAGAAAGTCTGTTGTGAGACTGCAGAAAGTCTATTGTTGATGTGTGATAGCAGCACATTCCCTGCTTCCGAAGATCCTGCCAGTTATACGTCCGCAATGTAGACCTGTTCCGTTTATTTGTTCGAGTCACCGAAATCAGCATAAGGTCACTGATATAACAAGTGTATGATTTTTAATGCAGTATAAGAAGTGATGTGTCTGTCAATGGTTTATTGAAACAGCCTGGTTCATTTGTTATCTTCCAACCGCCTAGCGTTGTTCACAAAATTATCCACAGAACTAAGCAACAGGATGAAAAATTCAGGAAATTTTGAAGCTATTCACGACTGGTATTCAATTCATTTGTTTGAAAGATACCTCTCAGCAAGTATGTACGTGTACCAGAATATCTTACTAAGGACTTGACAGTCACGAAATGTATAACCCAGATAGGCAGTTGAGCAAAAAGGGCGGACAACCCAGTCAGTACGAATTTGCTGCTTATACCGCTGTTGGGTTGACTCACATTTAGTTCAGAGTGAAAGAAACACATAAACATTACACGTATTATTAAATGAGACATGGTGGCCCGGTGTTCAAACGCCATTCACCATTAAACATGCGATGGATCGGCACCGAAAGCCAAACACTAACGAATTTCACTGCTCAGACTAAGCAAGTTCGTAACATGTTGGGTTCACTATAGCATAGGCTTAAGTTAACGCACTTGCGTTGTAGAAAGATTAAAGTACTGGTAGTTCCTGAGACAGTGTTTAGTACCTTGCTAGATTCATATCTAGGTCATCTAAATCCATAGTGGACTGGCGGTTGTTTACCATTTGCGCCTCAGATACTATCTACCCACGTTTTTAAGATCACGCCGGGTGATAATTTTTGGTTTCAGGCTTACCTTCAGGCAACATAACAGCTATCGGATTATTACTTGATTAACCGTTGTTCCGATATCCAATGAAAAGACTTGTCTGTAATATCCATCTCTTCGCACAAAGATGATGACGACGACCGAAGTTTATGCCACTCTAAATTGAATACTGACACCCGATGTGCCTGGGTGGCTTCCCGGCACATTCTATGTTGTAAGGACACATCTACACACTCGTTGCTCACGACGTATGCGTTGAACTGCTTTCCTATCAGCCTGGTAACCTGATGTAGCAAAGCTAGCTTGTCTACTCAGTCCTTCCGACGGATCTGCATCCACACGTTCTGTAACAGCCAATCAATCCTCTGTCTGTCAGTCGATCCATGTATGCAATAGTCATACAAACCCGTTTATCTTTGAAATTAAAAGAAATCCACTGAAACATTTTAAATTAGCATTCGGACAGGCAAAATTAACATTGAGACTTCTTAACCTGAGAAAGGTGTAGTTCTGTCTGCATAAACATCTGGCATTTTCTTTCCTAGTTTCAACACCAACCTCTTCGTTATCAGGCTATCGCTGAATCTATCAGTTCTTCTGTAGTTGCTGTAACACTTACTTTCGTAGAAATAAGGAACGTCTGAAACCATTACCAAGAAATCAGTGTTCAAGCCGTTGCGAGCTGTACTGTCGTAGCTGTTGGTGTGCTGCACCCAGAAAAGACTAAATGCGACATCTCCCAGATCAAGGTACGTATCTATCCACAGGTCTCAGTGACAGCACTGCGTCTTCGTCTAATGTTTTGATAAGCACGGATATTCCACAAATTTACGCTGCTGTGTTGGCTTAATATTAATCCGTCTGCATTTACTCACATACACTGAAAACAAGCTGACTGTGGGTTCAACCATAATAACCATTCATGATGCTGATTGATTCGATCCGCACTAGTAAGAATAGTCATGTTTATTTTCATGCTCATCATGTCTGCGACTGATGAGGATGTGTATTCACAATATAGTCTGAATCAATCAACTGTACTACCTAAGAGTTACTAGTGACTATATGTCGCTAGACTTAAAAGACTTGCTTAGTAGTTTGCCTCTGCGTATATTTGTGTATGTACCTTGCGATTTTAACCGCATTTCTGGTAATACTGCTCGTTACAATTCAGAAATTACAAATTATTTTCGATCTACCATTATAATGTCTACAGTTCATAGTTATATTTTGTAATTCATTTTGTACGTTTTTGTATATACCGTTTTGTTAACCTCATCTGTACACTTGTTTGAAATCATCAACTCACTTTTGAATTTGAATCGTCAACAAACTAAACGGGAGTAACCGCGCACCGTTTCTATCTTCTCATTTGTGTGGATTTTAGGCTGGTGAAGTAATTGCACGGTGAAATATTTTAACTCTGCGTGTCGGCTGATCTATCGACGCTCATCGGTCGTCTTCCGAACCTGCTCTCTGGCGCTGTCTTTCTCTCGTGTGGTGGCCTATTCAATTCAGCGGACCTTGACTTGTCAGTGAGTCGTTCCTATTTTACTGATACGTCTTCCGTTTTATTTGTACGCATACCTTTTGTGCCTATCCGTTACCGTTACAACTCTTCTTTGGTGTTACCATATTTTGGTCATTTTTATCACTTGATTGATTAGGTCACTACACCATCCACAGCCGGCCAGGAACACTGACTGCACTGCTTGATTTATGACCTCATTTAGTACGGTATTTGGATATTGTGGTCATCTGTTTCAATTCACATAAACTGTCTGTACAGCTCAGCACTGCCATCTAGCGGTAAGTTCAAGATAACCTTCTGTCATCGCAGCAAATGCCCAAATTGGTCTATGTATAATTTTCCTGTATGCGTACTGATCTAAGGGTAACTGAGTGCAGAGTACACGATATTTGATAAAGAAAGCAGATAATGCTGTTGTATTTCTTCATTTACGATGAACTGGAACTTCCTTTTTACCCGCAATGATACGGATCTAATAACCGAACATACTTTGATTTAGTTACGTTAGACGCAATTGTAGATGTTACAAAATTACTATCCGTTTTTCAACTACTTAGCTGAGGCTGATGATTATGAACGAAGTCTAGTCGAACATGACCAAACGTTTTTAACCCCATCCATAGTACACTTATTGCGGACTTTTTCTAACGCCCTTACTGGTCTTCCGGATTATCCAGTCTTAACCGACATTCGACAATCATTTCCTTTTGTATATACATTCATCAAGGACAGATCTCAACCTCGGGTGCCACAATCCATTACTGTTATTCTCCTCCTATTCACCTGAATGACGATTTCTGACAGACGAAAAGTAGTACACTATCAGAAGATCATCAACCACCGTGAGGTTTTCAACAGTTTACCGTCCCTGATATAAATTGCGCAATTTTTGCAAACATCAGGGTATTTCACAAACAGGCTCTAATATCCGGCGATCCATCAACATTTTGGATAGTGAAATTTCACAAGTTTAAAAACAATATTAAGAATCTCATCTAAAACGATGCACCTATGCCTGGTGCACCATTGCGTAGAATCTACGGTTAGTTAGCTGAGGGTAATGAACGGAACTAATGCAGACAAACGTCTTCCGTTCCGCAGGTTGTGTTCGAGCAAATTAGTCTGCCCTTCTGTATTAGTTTTTCTGCAAACGGTTTAACAAACAAAATTCCTTGTAATAAATTTTGGCAAAGTACAGTTGTTATCACAGCAACACCACCGTCACCAGCAATGCCTTCTTCATGGCAAGAGCAAACAGCAGGCAACCGACTGAAATTCAGTCTGAGTACCGTAACAGAATTAACGCGGACAAAACGGAGAACGCCATAAGCTAGCCAATCGCGTGTTGCGTAATCAAAATGTGCACCACAACTAATGAATAGTTGGTGGCCGCCACATCCATTTTCAGGAGTCCTCGGTCACTCTGGCTCCATGCTGAATCCTAATTCTGGATATTCTGCATCTACATTTATATTCCTTGAATGTGGTGAACCGACAGTTTCGTGGTCTGTTTGAGAGGTTGGAAATCCTAATCGTTCTGTATGTGAATACTGGGTTTGTTGAATAGAAAGTCCAACCAAGGGAGTAAATGCTGTTGAATTAATGTAAACACAATGGCTCCTCTGAACGACAGTTGTAGAACGACATTTTGAACGGAACTTGCAAGTGGCAGAGTGAATCGCGATTTTTAACATCGATATGCTCTTCTGATAAAGGTTATGGCAAAGCTGACGTAGTTGACACATTTCATCTCTTACAGTGGGTTCGGTGCAAAATGTTTCCGGTCAAACAGTGTACATTTCTTTCTGCAGCTGCTGCGGACCAAAATCAACCTTCTGTAACAAGATTATGTGACCATAATGAAATTTTCACGTTGAGTCATATTTCTGGTGACTGATTACTTACAGTAGTGCAGTTGCACTTGCGGACTCTTGTCGGCTGCGATTACTATCAAGCCGGAGGTGAGAGTATTCCAACACTTGGCGGAATACCTCAACGCGGAAGGGAGGTCCGTCCAAAAGTCCATAGCGAGCAGATCGGGGACAACGTGGGCGACCGGATGAGTCATCGCCCGACTGGATCGGACCAATGGGCGAGGCATGGCGGGCAAAATAGGATGGACGACTGATCGGGGCGCCGTTATTCAACACACCTCAACAGGAATATCTCAACACGGCCACGGAATACGGTCAAAGCCCACAGCGGATAGATTGCGAAAAACACGAGCGACCGGACGAGCTATCGCTCAACGAGATCGGAACTAACAGGACGAGGGTGACAGGCGAAAAAACCCCGCGTAGAAGCGTGCGCAATCACACACGGCTAACGCGGGCAGAAAGTGGCACCACCGACGCCGTTGAGCAGGAACCTGTGGACCTGGTAATGATGATTCCATCTTTAAACTGTCTGAGCGCATGGCGTAACCGGTGCGTAACTAGCGTGTTGGACAATAAAGATTGTGCTTTATTGGACGCCTTTTCGCTACAATATGAATGGTGTTAATGAGACTCAACTTTATCAGGTAGTCCTTGGGACTGACCACTTACAGCGGACGATTCTGTTAACTTTTGAACGCCCGCTGAGCAAGGAGATACAGTATGGCTAGTTATTGGTCTGCATTTTATTTCCGTTAAACCTACTCCAAAAAGAATTCATCTATTTGCTCACTCATGTTGGTGTTAAGGAAAGACAGTTAAATAGTAGTCTTAGCTTTGTGCATGTGATGCATTTTCCGCTATTTTGAATACAGCTTTTTGATATTTTATCTCATGATTTCGGAGAAAAACCTACTTATGTATACACTGTAACCTTGCTTTGAGCAAAGTACTCATAATGTCGACTGCTTCTCTAAATCTGTTCGATCACTTTGGATAGAGTATTACGTGTGTACAGCCATTCCAATCCGTACTACACGAAATTCGAGACTTCAAATGATCTTGTGAATCGTGCTTGAATTCTAGCCTTCCTTGTCAGTGACAGAGAAGAGACCTTGAACTGGTTGCAGTAAGCAATTGTTATTCATGGTTGAAGGACCTCAGTATTGAAGAACCTGAACTCTGTCGTCAACTAACATCAACAGTACACTCAGCGTCACAAGCGGTATTGTAACTGATCCGGCGGAGAACATTGAACGTGGCGAATATACGTAACAATGAAACTGTTTGTGCAATCAAGATGTCGCATCCCAAAACGAAGTTAAAGTGATCTGCCACTAAATTCTTTTTGTGTTTTAATTCAGGTAGGCAATGAATCAAATAGATTTCTCTAAGTACTTGCATTTCATTCCGGAGATTACTTGCAACTCTGAATTTTAAGAAACACTGAGTTTGCTAAATTTAATAATTTCTAAGTCGGCTTTTAGGTAAAGCAACTAGACTCACTTTACCACTATTTATAACAGAAAAAACGTACATGTCCACAGACAAAACATCACCTATCAGTTCTCACTAGATGTAGGCTGCAGGTTTTATCCCCCTTATTTCTGAGTCTTAGGTAAAAATGAATGGCAATATTAAAATTATCCTTGCGTTTGACACTGGAAAATCCATTCCCTCAATCGGTATTCCCGCTTTCAACATTTGCCGCGCTCATCTAACTAGTTTTCTTCTGCGTGTTTCGGCTGACACGCTAACGGAT
The DNA here is from genome assembly GCA_014220965.1 of Paragonimus kellicotti. NCBI lineage: Eukaryota > Metazoa > Platyhelminthes > Trematoda > Plagiorchiida > Troglotrematidae > Paragonimus > Paragonimus kellicotti. The sequence continues at coordinate 64,511 of LOND01001072.1, forward strand.
GAAATCCGTGGTTTGCTCCGTTGCATTCTGGTTGATTTTTGTTTTGAACAGTTTGGGGTGTGCTCATTGATAAAGATATCCGGTAAGCCGATCCATCGAGGAAAGGTAGTAAAACGTTTCTAATGAGTGGTAAACTTTCCTTCGATGATACGCACCTTAAGTCGTTAGAATTTACTCTCGGATCAAGGGCTGTTACGAAAGCTAACAGTTGGTGCAATCTTGACAAAGCTGACACATATGTACTACGCCTCGCTTTTTAGCATTCGCACCAGATGTTTTTCATTCTCCATAGATGGCCGCTTTCAGGGAAACATATACATATATACAAACGTATATATTGGACAGGTTTTGACCACATCTCTTCACGGATAACTGTTTTACAATCTCAGTTTTTGATGCTTCACTGTTTCCCATTTCGATATCCTGACGTACCAGTTTGTGTTTTATGTTAATCATCATTTCAGTACAGATACAGACGTACATTGGTAGTAAAGACGATATGCACACGAATGATTTACTTTTCGTCCGGTGGAACGTGTAATTTAATTGCCAGCACGCTCTGCTAAAGCAACCATAAGAGTATGATGAAGCTAGGGCGACAGACATCAGGTAATTGTGAGGGTTGAGCAGACGTGTTTAGTTGAAACGACTGGCAAAACTGTCTTCACAATCATTAAGACAGTTAACTGTTAGTCAACCGACTGAATTTGATAGTCGCGTTTCGTTTATTATGTGTTCAACTGGTAAGAATATAGACATGGTTTTGTCAGAAATGTGTTTTACTACAATCGTTAGAACAATTCAATACCACCTAAATTTATATCAGTTTAATGTTGTTCTAAGCTGCCTTGAACGAGATCCAAGTCAGGTCTGTGTAACGATCGCTACGTAAATATCACAGCTATGGATAAAACAATAATGACTGAGGAGCACCAGAATGGACCACATTCTGATGGGCGGAAAGATAACCTTCTTCGCAGTAAGACCATTTGTTGCACTCAACATTTAAGAAAGGCAACAGTCATTCGCCATGAAGGATACAAGGCGGAATTTCATCAAATAGCACAGAGGGACAGCTGCATAGCTGAGCGGCTGCTAATGAACTTCAAGCCACTTTTGAATAAACAACTTTAAAAGCAACATTTAGTGTGGCCTACTAAAATATGCATTTTTCTTTATTATTCAGCAATGGAAGTTATGATACTGACCATTGCATGTTTACGGATGCCACAGCAAACAACTTTAGGAGAGTTATTCGCAACAAAGGTTCCGAAGAGGTTCACACGAACAGTTCATTCATCCTAAACCGAAACAAAAATAGAAGACTCATCGATCGTATAAAAAGAATGGATGCAAGCGAACTTCAGCGACATTTGCGACTGCTAATAAACGATCTCTGACCTATGTCGATTGCGCTCCACAGACTAGATAGATCGGATCAAACGAATCTGCCGGATGGATCAGATGATTTGATTCAACAAAGCGCGCAGCGACTGCACGTAAACGAGCTCTTATCGATCCTCGCGTTAGCTCCAGCGGATGATATTTCCGGATGCGTTCCGATAATCGCCACAGGAGTGAACAAAACGGTAGACACAAAAAGGGAAGCATGTAGAGCAAAAATATCTCTCAACTTGAGAAGCAAAACTGGCGTGAAAATAAGCTAAGCCTGTAATTAATCACCAAAGTGGGTTTTGTTAGTTGCGACGCCAAGTCTCTGGGGTGTGGTAGCAACAGAATTACCACCCTCGATAGGAAACGATATATAAATGGGTTTTTGTCCGCAGTTTGTGGCACATCTATCGTAGTGTTTATTAGTACGTGACTGCAAATAAACTACTCCAAATAACTATTTTCAACTAGTGTGTCAAAAGGAAACTGTCTTTCACTTTCTTTGATGTTATTCCAGCAAATTTTTATTCAGCTCTGTCTATCAAACATCGAACCAAGCTTCTTTTTTTTCTGAGTGGTTTCTTAACGTCGAACTGTGCGTTGTATCCCGCCATCCTCGTGATGAGACATGAGAACCTCTAAAAACGCTACACGTGCGGTTCAGTAAGTTTGACAGCCCTAGGTACATTCGTGAATATCTGCAATTTTGTAAATATCTAGACCACCTGGAACTGATTCAAACGGATGAAGGATGTCGCTGAGTAGCGTAGTGACGCGCAAGATGACTGTATCTAGTCACCGCGCTTACCACAGAACTGAAGTATTCGCGTCAGTACACATAAACGCGGCTTTGCTTAATCCAATCGGATGACCGTACAGTTCCTATCCGACTAATATAGTCCGGTTGATACCAATGTTATAGAACCGTTCGAGTTCAGAAGTGTCGATTACAGAAAATTTTTAGGTGAAGTATTGACAATCATATTGGTGAATGCATTCTTGAGAACGCTTGGAAGACAGCTTCATGAAAGCACGTGCCGCGTACAATAAACTCGAAAAACCCGGCTTATCCTAGGACTGGGTCATCTAGCTGATCCAGTCACGTCGTCAAGTGTATTGTTGCGTAATCCTAACACGGAACCACAAGTAATCAGTGCAGGCAACATTGAGCTAATTCCGTATGCATATTATGCGTTGACGTTGCTAACTTTCTTGACGTAGAACTGACTGCAATCCGTACGTGAATGGTGGGAACTAATTGTTTAACCCGTTCACTTGTTGCTTCGTGCAATTTGCATAACATTTGCTGGTCTTGCGTGAGCGATTGATGTGAGTTAATCGGAGTGTTGACATCTTGTGCATGTATGCAATCTCTCTTTTGACTCAATGGATAGAGCGAACTAATTGCTTTAAGTATGATTCGGTTTTGCCAGAGGTAATCCCCTTCAGATGATCTGTTTGTTCTGGCTTACTTCCGACCAACTTCAGAAAACAGGTATTCTATGGATTATTCCACTTGTAACGCAATTTCGTTTTTTGATTGCTTAGAATATTAAGTTGTGAATTTTTGCCAACAGGCACGTTTTAGCCTAAATACAAGTTTTTTAAAACTTATGTAAACTTAGAGAATGACATTCGGTGACTTTGCATTTGCAATACACATGTACAACATTGCACTTTTCCAAGTGAACAATGGAAGACACCGTGGTATGCGAGTTTTGCACATTACAAATTAGCAACTAGAATACAGATAACTTTAATTTAGCGTGATGAGGGAATATGTTACTTGAAATTTCAGTTATTCGTTACGCGTTCGATGACAAACAAGATCCATGTTCAGTTCATATTATTTCTGAACGTCTTGTGTACACCAAGTTATTCTAAGTTCATCAGTGGGCTACTACTGAAGGGACAAACAGTCAAAACTTGATGAAAACGATCTTATTTCACGGGTAAACAACTTTATAGCTCGAACGTCATGTTGTCTGTCAGAAGCAAACTGTTAAAGTGTGACGAGGTCGCGCCATCTGCTGTGAAGCGCATCAGTGTATACCGCACAACTCCGTTTCAACCTAAACTCACCGGTATTGAATTAACCATGTTTTGAAACTTACAATAACATACCACAACAACGTAAGCTTAAACCGTATCCAAACCTGCGAATGTAGAGAAACTGTTATGTTGACGATCATCAACCTCAGCCAAGTTCCCAATTATCCCATGCATTTCGATTTCTAACTGATCTGAGTACTTGGCTGGTCAGCTGTCACGTAGTTTCAAGTCGAAACATCACGAGAATGAGATTTATTCCCTCTTAACCTTTTCTAAATTATCGGTAGTAATAAACATGCAGAAAGACCATTGTACATATCTTTCTGCCACTTCGGCGTTCATTAGACTCTGACATATCGATCGGCTGAATGAAGTGGATATGTAACATGTTCAAAAATGAGGTCGTTTTCTCCTCTAATTATAGCATACTTGATGTCGTGAATCTTTCACCAGTGCATATGGAATGTTCTCTGTTTGTGTTGTGTAAATAATATGTAGTCTTATTTTCCAGAAGAAAGACAGAAAGCAACCGTCTTCCAACTTCATGCATTTGGTGCTAAGCATCAGCCTGTCTTACTGAGTTATTTTTGTCTAGGTGTGACATGGATCCAGTAACTGTTAGTAAAGTTGAGCAGCACACCTCCGTGCCTACTCTGTGGACTGCATAGTGTAACTCAAGTTCTCAAACTTTTTACAAATGCATCGGTTCCGATTTCGTTTATTGAATTACGTATGAATCAGCAATCACACCTGGCATTAGAACTTTTATTTTGTTCACAGACTTCACTTAATAAATTGTGTCATGCAGCGAGTATTCTACAAACCTTATTCATTTTTGATAAGACTTACGACGGGAATATCAGATGGAAGTTTGAGATCATTTTATGTTGCAGATTTCATCGTCATCATCACAGACAGCAAAACATCAGTGGTTTACACTGATGCTTAACTGTTACAATACCATAAAGGAGAAAAAAACTATGCATAAGCATTCACTGCCGCGCGCCATTAACTGCACTCACTTCACAGACAACTCGGCCAAACAACGGCAACATTCACACCATGGAGGCCGGTTAGCCACCATCTCATTTAACTTCTCCAACCACCGACTCTGTGAGTCGCGAGGGTCCTAGCCCGACAGACGAAGCTGATCTACAGTGACCAACCCTTTTGTGAACGATTTCAGTGTAGATTTGCACCTCAGTCATCTAACTAAACACTTGGCTACACTGATAACATGGCCCAATTTGGGTTTCGTGAACTGATAGACTGCAACTGAAA
>LOND01001073.1:0-14293 GCA_014220965.1 Paragonimus kellicotti
TTCGTTTTTATTGTTTAATGCACTTGATAGAGTTTCTGGTTGTGAATATGACGGAATATTACTAGCTGGCTTGACTTCTCGCTTCAGGCAAACTGGATGCCTTCTACACACACTACTGCCAACCGATGCGTTAGAAAGCTATGCACGTCTAATCTTCCAACACCATGTGACTGAAAAATTGGTGCTCATTCCTTAGAATGACGAAACAATCATTAGGTCGGCAACTGCATTTCTTCCGCTTGACATTTTTTAGTTGAGTTTAGCGACAGTTACTTAGACAGGTTTTTGTTGGATTTTCTTGAGCGTGGCAGTAATACGTTCATGAAAAAAAGGGGATCTTCCTTAGGATTACGTAATGTATAACAAGATCTCCCATAAAACTGGGAATGTCCGTGGAATTGTGATATAACAATCGGGAGTGGTAAGACCAACACTAACGATATGGATGCTTGTTCTACGTTTAACCCAGAAAAACCTGACTACTCAGTGTAGAAAACGTGAACTGTCTTCAAACGCTTGCTCATCGTGTAGCAAAAAGTCATTCGATAGAGCGTGATTTTTATTTTCCAATTCGCACGTTCGCACGCCACGCATGCACTCGCGTTCATGAACCGGAATTCCGGTCCACAACACAGCGGTGGTTTCCACTCACACGTCGTGTGCACTTCTGCCTTGTTTGTGTGTGTGGCTGACGCCTTCTGTCGTGGGTTTTTTGCCTGTCCATTTCTCGTCCGTTGGTCCGATTTTGTTGAGCGATGCCTTGTCCGTTATGTTCGTAATCTGCTCGCTGTGGGCTTTTGGACATACCTTACCGTCGCGTTGAGATATTTCATCGAATGTTGAAGTATTCAAGCATTTGATTTGATCGTCAGTCACAACTGTTGACAGTGTTCAATCGCTCACTTTGGGTGACACCAACTAATGAGTAACGATGAAGTTAAGAAACGGATGTTTGGTAGCGGCCTTCAAGCGGATTCCTTTGTTCAATCTTTACATGTGCACAAACCCACCTAGTTAGATCATGTTTTTAAAGTGTCAGCTGGTCGCCTGCCACACCGGACACTGCTGACGCTGCGGTTGACCGGCATAAGGTGTGGTGTGGACAGATGATGACCTAGCCCAATGAACTGAAGTTATTCACTACTGTGAAATAGATTTACTATCCGGGTCGGGGCCCTCGCGACTTACAGAATCGATGGCTTGAGACATTAGGTGGACTCAATGGCGTGAATGTTGTCGCTGTTTCACCAAGGTGTCTATGAAGCAAGCTTAGTTAACAACGTGGTATAGTGAATTCCTCGAGCAAGGTGTCTTGTTGATTACGTTGTACTCTTACTTGTAACTCGGTTGTTTATTTGCAGGATTTGGACACTGGTGTTGAATGTTTGAGTTTGGATGTAGCTTCCACCTCACATCCTTTGTCTCCTGGGTACGAATTATTCCTCTTTTCATAATTGTATGCCAGTTAGGCTTCACCTCGAACCTGTTGTTTACGATGCTCAGTATTATAAATTTATAATCGTCATCATAGACATCAATATATCGGTGATATTTGCTTTTTTGGTGGTTATATGTTTTGAGGCGTGCAATCAAATGATCGGCATTATCAATATTCATGGGGAAGCTATTCAGTTAAAATGTTTTAGTGTGCTTTGACAATGGAGCAATGACCAGTCCTGAGTTGTAATGACAATAGAGTTCATTAATTGTAGACTATATTGATTATCTTGTTTCGGTCAACTCGGTTGACCCGTGTATGTGACCTATCCAGCCTGAAGAAACCATACTCCGATCGCGGATTCCAGTTAGATCTTTGGCTTCCGGTAAATCATTTCTGTTTTCGAGATTACGGGTTCTCGTTCTCATTCAACCTCTAACTAAAAGCATTGTGGGATATACATTCAACTATGTTGTCTGGGAGGCGATACCAATTAACGAATTGAATCAATAAGCGTTTTAAGCAAATTGTTCTAAGAGCTACCGTTGCTTGTTTACAACTTGTAGTTACCTCACTGTTGATTGTTTTAATTTAGGCGCATGGATTCTTACAAATGAGTCCCTCCTCTTCCGTTCATATTATCCTTAAACAAGGGTTTTTCCCTATCATGGTTTTACAAAAAGCAAGCATTGTTAACCGTTCTACTGCTGCGGATGATGCTGATGAGTTTCCACTCTTGGGAGGCACTTTTATTGATGTTTATTTTAGCCGGCCTTTACCTATGATGCACATTTTGAATTACTTTCGTTGTTCAAGTTTGGATGCCCATTGTACCTTTAGGTAGTGAGGAACCAAAATACCTTTCAATACATTTGAAATGTCTACAAAGCCTTACTGTTGATTTTCGATTTTTTTAAGCTACGTGGGGTGGTGTGTAACAAGGTGCAATTCATTGGAAGATCACGTTAATCATTTCGAACATTTAACCTTCTAACCAAGTTTGACTAATTTCTTTTATGTTAATTTGCTTTGTAGTACTCTTTGCGTCATTATGGGTGATACAGATGCCAAGTGGAATAAAGTTGAAAGCGATGACGGCCAAGGACAGCCACTGAAACATGAAAAGATACCAGATGTCCCTGTGAAAATGAAGAAGACTATTGGTTTAGTGAACAGTATCACCATCATTATTGGATCCATGATCGGATCGGGCATTTTTGTGAGCCCCACTGGAATCGTTGAGAACGTGCACAGTTTCGGTGCAAGTATTGTAATTTGGGTTGGATGTGGACTGTTTTCCATGCTGGGTGCTTACTGCTATGCCGAATTGGGCACTCTGATTCATCGATCTGGTGGAGATTACGCGTATCATCTGGAAGCGTTTGGTCCATTTATGGGGTTTCTACGGCTGTGGATTGAGGTCATGGTAGCCAGACCTGCCACGATGGCTGTAATCGGCATGACGTTTGCGAAGTATATTTTACAACCGGCATTTCCGGATTGTGAGCAACCGGAAACCGTTTTACGCTGCCTATCTGCCGTATGTTTGTGTGAGTTTGTGTGAGTTGGGTCGGCCTGCGTTCATTTGATTTGTAAATGTCATTTCTCATTTATCTAGTTGTGAATGGTAATGTTAGATGATTATTGTGTTCAAGGTTACTGAATGGTAAGTGACTGTCAATATTGCTGTCCTGCGTTAGATACCCGATTTCGTATAGGGTCAGCAGTGTTTTCAATCCCATAAAACGTCCAAAGTTCCAGGAAGTAGCGGAAGACGATATAGTCATTGATAAAAAGTTTGATCTACATGTTTATTCCTGGAGGCTCATCTCGCAGTCCGACCGTTTTGCCATGTACATTTGTCATGATTCAGTATTCTACTCCTCAGGTTTACATTAGATTATTGTAACAGTGGGACGGTTATGTTCCATACAACCCATAATCTGGGTTAGGTCAAGCAACCAGGCGGATTGACGGTCGGTATCAATTAAACGCGGTCGGAACCTGACAAAACCGAATACATTTTGGAGAGCTACTAGAATTTTGGATGGCGAAGCGAAGCACTGCGTAAACTCTGATCAGTTCATTTGAAACGTACGGGAGTGATATAGAAACTGGTATTTGCAAACGATAACAAACAATGACAACTAAGTGCTCATGAGAAATACGACTCCGAATCGGTACCAGTTTTTAATTTCTGTGCAGGCTATGAGGACGTCTGAACTGCGAAGGCGTACGATTCAGATGTCTACGATCCGTTCTACTTACCCTTAAGACAACTCTGAGACGGACGGTGCGGCGTGTTCGCAGGTAAAACCGGGTTATTTGAATTAAAGAATGAAGATGCACTGTACGGTGCCATGATAATGGTCTCTGAGTTTGGCGAGCAATGGACTAACAATCTGTTGCACAGTCAACGCATCCTGATGTCCAAAATGACAGATGTTTTCTTTATATATGGTGTGCGATGTGGATGATAGGAGCAAAAAGAGGGGGAATCATTATGCAGGCACTTCACTTGAAATATTTTGGAATTTTGTTTGTTGTCATAAACCACTGGGTCAGGTCAAGTGGTCCTGAAGGGACTTTTTCTCATAATACGTGAGTAATCGTATAGCTTAAACTCCAAAGCAGGAAATTGACTTTATCCTTAAGCTCGCCTGTTAATTAGCTTGAAAACTCCTGACTACCTTAGTCACAAGAAAAACTAACGTAAGTTTCTATCTGATTTCGATAATTTTAAAGGGCCTTGAAAATGCTTAGAAGAATATCCTCATCCTTCCTATCAATGAACCATTGAAACATGTGACGCAACGAGTTGGTGAGGTATTAAAGCATAGGTGGCAATACACCACATTTAACCTAACACCTAGATTTTACTACTGGGACCGACAAGCGCTCCCATCTATAGTTTACAGGTTTGTTGTGCGTTCACATATAAGTACACCCAAGCCTCTTGTGTGGTAGACATAGACATGTTTATTGGTGAAAACCACTCGTCTGATTGTAAATTTAAGTTACTCTGAATGAGGCTGCTGAAAATTCACTGTACTTTTAATTCGTGAATGTTTGATTCCTAGTGTGGTTGTGGGTTCTTCCACCTAGAGCTTCTGATAATTTATCCACCCCACATGTGACAGCATTTCATGCGACGGTGTGTTGGTTGAGAATGTCAGATATTTTCTCTTACTTATCTATTTTCTCTCATCTGTATTACAGTGATTCTTGCGTTTGTCAATGCCTATTCCGTCCGGCTGTCAACACGTGTGCAAGACTTCTTTACCTATGCCAAAATGTTCGCCCTGTTGCTGATCATTGGGACTGGAGCCGTACAGATTGGTCTAGGTAAGCTCTATTTTATCTGTTTACTTCCAACTTTCCATCTTATTGTTGTCTTTGACTGACAAAACGGTTTGGTTTATTCAACTTGCAACTATTTTAGACGCCGTTGTTGGATTGTTACAAACGGCTTGTTGCTAAGCTTACACACTAGCACTAAACAAGACCATTCTCGTTTGGAAGGCTTTCAAACCTTGAGCAGTCACTCGTTTGCCCGCATCTCCATATTGGTCAACTTTTCATTGTATCGTGACCCCCGTTATTAATGTTCTTTTATGGATGATGACTGAAGGGGTCTCTGTTCGCAGGTAGATTTTTGTTCAACGATAAGTCCCATAACTTATTCAAACTCATTACAGAGGGACCAAACTGAAATATTCCTTATCAGGAGGGTGGTCTTTGTTAGCGGGCGGTGTTCGAGGTGCTATGCTTTAACATTGAGCACACATGTTCACCAAGGGCTAGTAAACAGCCCTTCCCCTCAAACCTGCTCATTTCCCTGTTGCTATACATTGATTATGCACTTACGATCAGTCTCCTTCTGCTCTCTTACTTCACAATTTGATTTATTAAATTTAACACGTTTGCAGTTAAGCTGGATATCCCTCCGGACGGGAAGCAGTTCACAGACTTGCAGGTGACTAACGCCTGTCGGTATGAACAGTTGAGCAATGGTGGACCCATGAGGTGAATGGGTTTGGCAGGTTAACCAAGTATAGAAGGGTGAATCATCGGAACACTGGATTTCCAAAAGGTTGAAGGTGGATCAAGCAGTTTCAGAGTTTCAGTGCTTATGAACGTTCTCTTGGGAGTAGTTGCTCAAGAATTACATCCGACAGAGAAGACAGTCACCTGTTGAGGCCGTCAAAAACTCTTTTGTGTGTTTAACTACATAACCGAAATGTTGTCGGTTCCAAGCGTCTCTGCGTACACTTTGAATGCGACTGGATGATAACGGTCTAAGTTGCAGGTGCCGTATGTTTGCTTGACTGCTGTGTATTGCTCATCGGACACTGCGATTCTTTTAATGTCAGTGGACAATGGGATCAAGTAAGTTTAACAAACCAGTTGCAGTTCGCATTGGGACGTCGAAACAGAATGCTAGCTAGTTGATGAACAATCTCACCGTCCAGGGTGGTGGTGGCATCCTGTTTGTGGGAAGGGCAATATGGAAAACGGGAAGAATGAATTTGTGGTACTGGATCAAATCGATAGAGACAGTTCCCTATCGAATTTGGAGAAACCGTTTGTTTGTGATCACAGTTAGCGTAGAGAACTGTATGCTCCAGTTTGGAAACGCACCTCTACCTTAATCGACAAAAGTTGCTGCTTTATGAGCCACGAATCCCTGCTTGGACGGCGCTTTCATAGAGTTGAACTCCGGATGGGCCTATGTGGGACAGTCCAGGACGTGAAGCCAATCCAATTTCATTGCTGTCTAACTTTGTATTTCTAAGAAATATCTGATAATGTCATGGAGCCACTTTTTTGAAAACATATCAGAGAGAATTTCTGGGGGTGTGACCACTGCAAGTAATGAAACAACGAGATACTGAATGCAAACCGTATCAGAACACTCCACCGTGATGACTGGAGATTGTTTTTTGGTTTTCGCTTCCGTTGGACTCCGGGACCGTGAATACATAAACATGTCGTGACGAAAGATTTGTCCTCATTTGTACGTATGCATGGCTTGCACCCTGCATACGCGAACGCTATCTTACCATTTAGTCAAATGTCAAATTTGCACACGATTGTCTTGTTCGCCGGCGTTGGTATCATATTGGCAAATTAACGAAGATCGCTGTTGGGACTTGAGGCTCGTGACCTCGAAACGGGTAACGGATGAATAGCTAAACGCGGGGGACTATGAAGAATTTTTGTAAGTCACTTTATTGACGAGTTGTCGGCGGTTTATTGTAAATCGAACACCAATTACACGTATTCTCAGCTTTCCTCTTTGGATAGATTTTTCGGGCATTCTCTTTCGAGAATCAGTACTAGTTTCGCTCTAGAGTAGTGCATATTTTCTCCACTATAGGGATTCGAACCGTCGTCCACTCTTTCTTGGGACAACCTTTTAATCACTGCGCCACTGTAACCATATTTGATACAGCCGACATACCAGATCCAAACTTTAAGCCGCATTTGCTTGTGAGTAATGCCCAGGTTATCCGGTTGCCTTGAGGAGAGGCAAAATGACTGCTTGTTGACTGCAATCGATGGTCACGCAAAGTTCTTAAATTGAATTAACTGAACTTGTTCAACGATACATTGCCTACTCATAATTAGTCAGAGCTCTGTGTGATGAATGCGAACGCAAAAGCCATACCAACTGTGAGTGTTGTTTAATTCCGTTGTCGTTTTATTTGTTTCCTCATTTGTATCGATCAGCAGCCTTTGTCACGCTGTTCCTGTGGGCGTTGTTCACATGTACCTGTATGTATGCGCGCAGTCACCTGGTCAGCAATTCTATACTGCTACTAGGGTCCTATCCCGGGAATTGTTCCCATTGGAATACTAACGGCCGATTAGTTGATGTTGGTTTTGATCAGTCGCTAAGCCTGTGTTTTTTCAGTCATCGTTCTTTGCGACGCATTACGTTATTTCTTGCTTCATATGGACGCTCAGTGTTTGCACACACAAGAGCCATTCTTAGAGGATAATTTGCAATGTGAGTGTGAATCTCTTGCTTTGTACGACTGTCATCCCAATGTGCTCATTGATAGTGTACATCCAGTTGAGCCTGTAGTCTAGTTGCGGAAAAATCACGTGTATGCCACGTGTACCATATGTTGCACAGGCGCATCGAGAGTGTGTGGGATTGTCTGGCATTCGTTAGTATTTTCCATTGAATGTGTGGCTAGAACAGTCGGCTAAGCCAACGATAAAAGATGCCAACTTGACTTTCTATGTGGTTATCATTACAAGGGATAACTAGCCATCAATGGAGAGTGCCCACTGCATTTGTGTTTGTTGTCAACTCTGATCCGATTGAACATATCCGCCACCGGTGTGCGTTGAAGTGCATTTCGGCTAGATAACCATCAATCTAACATTTTGTTAAGACTTGCACATGCTTCTGTGTCAATCAGTCCTGAAGACATTGGCGTGGTAAAAGCCTTCAGTACTCAGAGGTAACATCAGTGTTAAATCATTTTCACCTTGAATCGCTGGTTAGAGACGCTATCCGAGATGGCAGCGTGTCGCAGTCAATGGCGTACCTGCATCCATACCATTTCTAGTTCTTTCGCTTAGACTTCTATTAATTTTCAACCTTCTTAGTAACGTTTTCTAGGATATTCCACGTCACTGTTGAGGTGAGCGGCAGCCCGAGCCACAGTACCTTTTGGTCAGGCTCATGGCTGATATGATGATGATGATTCAAATCAAAACAGCAATGGACACAATTTGGTTGTGTCAGGCTACCTGAACGTTGCGGTGCGTTCCAGTCAATAGGTCAATGGTTGAAAAACTTGGCAGACATAGCCAATAGTACTTGACATTCAGAGGTCAACAAATTGTCATTGCTAACCTCTCGTTTCATTGACATCAACCGGTAGCGTAAACTGCAAAATGTAATAACATGTGAACGAACCAAAAAGCAGTTTCATTCCTTCAGGTTGTGCCTTTCATGTAACATTTAGCGGTATTTGGTAGCTACTGATAAAAGGAGATCGGCACGTGAACGTCTCACAACACGTGTTTTCCCTGTTTTGAAAAATTCGAAGTTTTACAAGTGTAAGTCTTCGAAATGCCTGTGTGTTGGTTAGACTCTGATCAACCCACCATATTTTTTATTCATTCGTCCATAACGGCCATAAGCCTGATCAGAAGGTACTGGGATTCTGGCTGCTGCCTACCGAACCAGTACCTGGAAGAAAGAGAATTTACCAAAAAGGATAAGAATTAATAAAACAAAGCATAAATGGAAGGACTTGGAGTGGTACGAATACTGGTACACCATTGACTGCGGTACATTGTCATCTTGAATAGAGCTTCTAATAAACGACTCGAGCTGTCACAGTAACCTCAGGCGGTCAGCCGACACCCACCTACTTTACTCAACAGAACAGTCAGGCTCTCCATACTTCATGACCACATTGTTACTTTTTCACCACGGCTTCATTCAACCGCTAATTGTCTCAGTATATTATTCCTGGTATGGCAAACTCCCAGCTGACATGCGGTGTGCATGATCCAACCACTGCCGGTTAGGCAACCTGATTGGTTGACAAGTTGATTACGCATCCCGTGCGTTCCGAAGTACGCGATGGCAAACGGCTGCGTTGCTCACGCGATCATCCCACTTGATCTGGGATAACCGATGGAGACAGCAATGGTCAACACAGCAAGTCTGTTGATATCTTCGTCGCGAACGGACCATGTTTTTTCAGCATGGAACAAAACCAAAAGCACAGTTATTACATACCGTTCCTTCTAGCGACAGCTGAACGTCTCTTCGACGACGCAGATGTCGCAGGTTTGGAAACACTACTCATTTCTTTACTGCTTTCGCTGATATCATCAACATTATTGCAACCTTTCAAGATAGTGCTACCAAGTTCACAGTCTCAAGCGGATTGCTTGCCATAGAGAACGTTGATGGTGAGACTGCCCTCGTCTTGAGGCGTAACTACACGTTTGGGATGCAGAGCGTATTCCATGCAAACTAACCCGGTAATTCACCTTCTTCAGGATAGTCTGCATGTTTCCGGCGTAAGAGCTAAGCATGACAATTTTGTTCGCATACTCCGTGTCGGCCAATCTAGTGTCAAGGAGAAACCCAACACCGCGTTTATTGGGCTACTCAAGCGCACCTTCCATAATGCCGTCCATGACAAAACTGAACAGGAACGACGAGGTCCAACATTCCTAGCGAGCACCACTAGAATCGGTGGACTTCTGAGACGGTTATCCATGAACCTCCACCCTGCCTGCAGAGTGGACCTATAATGATCTCAACACAAGTGTTTTTTCGAAACCCGTTTGCGAAGGAGATAGTTCCAGAGAATGTTGCGAGAAACCGAGCCAAAGGCAATCTATAGTTCCAAAACAGTCACGATCGTCGGCTGTCTTTAAGAGTACCGATGCCTCAAAACCCGTCGCACGCCAAGAATGTGGTCAATACACACTTAACCAGATCTGAATTCTGTCTATTCTTCACGTATCTAACTTCCCTTGGGTTTAGTGGGCCGATGTATTATAAGACCGGTGAGTAACTCGCACGTAGTGGTTACTGGACTATAGCCTCTGTGATTGTCGTGTAAGCTTTGGAACCCCTTTTTGAAAACAAGATTAACTGTTGATGTGCATCAGTCGCCGTCTAAAGGAGTTTTGTGAGTTCTGATGTCAACCTCTCATTCCCATCCTTGAAAAGGGAAGGAAAGAGATCTGGTCCAGGAGCCTCATACGCTCTGATACATTAGTCTCCAGTGCCATTGTTTCCGACGGACGTCTGTCTGGGACGCAGTAATTGATCATTTAGGTCCAGTCATATATATGCAACACGGGTGAAGCCAGCTGAACCAAACCTCAGTGCTGCAATTGACCGGGCCTTATCGGCTTATCCATCATCCGCTTGAAAATCACTTAGGCGAAGTATTATATTCCTCATTTTCAGAAGTATGATGCACCCTTCTATCGTCTCGTTGTATCAAAACCTCCCCAAGGTGAGGACGGATTAAAACTGTGTTATGGACATTTCCATCATCCTTTTTATGTGCAGGATTAGACTGTTTGTATACGTATGTGGCATTGTAATCCATGCAGTAAGCAACCTTTTACCGGACTCCTCCAAACTACCGACGTTTGAATTACCTTCGAGGTGATTTTCCAGTCGATCTCATACGCGGTCACAAACACGGAGTTTCAGTTTAATTTGGACTCCACCCTAGGCCTGGAGCCCTTTTCACACTTAGTGTTAATGTTTGTGCGCAAACCCATTGGTCGACGCCATAAAGTCCATTTCGTGAATGTACTGTCTGTTGTTGTGGCACAACGATGTTACCTCTCCGACATAGATTTAACTCGGATTTATCACGTCCTAACTTCGTGAAACTTAAGGGAATATACTTTAGGTTTTCATCTATGCACATCCGAACCTTTGTTCCCAATGAGCTGCTTTCAGCCAGTCGGACTGTGATATCTGATGCAAGCATGTATAGAAAGTATAATCATTTGACTACTTCCCATTCACTAAAGATGGGTGGAAGAAATAGATAAGTATCCTCTACGCATTGTTTGTCTCCGGTAGGCTTTGTATCGTATGACCGCTAGTCTGGAAGCGTAGTTTTAGGGGCACACCTAATCGCACCTCCGCACTGCCCTACTATACTTGTCCTCTTGTTTGACGTGTGAACGTGTATTTAAGTGACTTAGCAACTGATGCCTTAACCTGTTTGGTTTTTTTGTATATTACAAAATGTATCAGGCTTCATTGTCGGTGTTCGTCAGTTTAATTGTCTCGTATGTAAAAACCGTTTATGTTACTAATATGTGACGTAATTTGATAGATCAAATCCCTCTTTATCATTCGTTGTCTTTTGGCAGTGCATGTGTCTGTTTCCCTTTGATCGTAGGTTGTCGTGCTCATTTTAACTTTGTTTTGCAAAATATGTATAAGAAAACTAATCAATGTATGCGTTGAAAGTATTGAGGATATAAATCTCTGCTCAACAACAACAACGGAGGGATCCGTCGCAAGGTAAAAATGTGGTCAACGCACCCTCGACCGGATCGGAATCCTGCCTGTTCTTCACGTATCTGGCTTTCTCTGGGTTTAGTGAGCCGACGTAAAATGAGACCAGTGAGTAACTTGGAAGCAACAGATACCAAGCTGATGCCTCTGTGGCTGTCACATAGACTTCGAGACCCCTTTTTGAAAACGGGAATTACTGTTGACAAGCACCAATCGCGAGGTACCTCTTCAGTCTCCCAAATCGTCCGGAGGAGTTTAGTCAGTTCTGATATTAACCTTTCCCCGCCATCCTTCAACAGAGAAGGAGGGATGAGGTCTGGTCCAGGAGCCTTGTTACGCTTCAATAATTTGAGCTCTAGGACCACTTCTGCTTCCGACGGAGGGCCGTCTGGAATGCAATAACTGACCATTCGGGTCCCGTCGTCCACATAATCTGGTTGAGGCCAGCTGAACTGTTCTTCAAAATGTTCAGCCCACCTATCAAGTCGACGCGATTGATTGGTGATAAGTGAACCATCTTTTTCACATATGGTCTCACACACCAACTCGACGACCAGTACAACCACGGATCAGGGAAAAAAGCCTTCTACAATTTCCAGATAAAAAGGCCCTTTCCATCTCTTTCGACTGTTCGACCAAGTAGTGCTCACGGTCTTTGCGCAAGCTTTTAGTCAGCTTGCGTTTAAGTTCTCGACGGTCGTCATCATATTCAGAACCAGGTGGGATCGAGCGACGCTTGTTCATAAGGTTTATCGACGCGACGGAAATCCAGTTCTGTCGCAACTGAACAGCTCCTTCGGAACATACCTCTTCACAGCATGATTTCATAGCTGCAGCGATTTGTTCCCAGTGTTCGTTAGGATCTTTCACCTGACTCGAACTGGGCAACTTGTTCACCAACGCCTTCTGGTAAGCGTTCTTTACACCCTCATCGCTCGAATGCCAGTTAATTACCTTGCATTTACGAGCGTGTGTCCTCTGGGTAAATGACAAAACAAAACGGGCACGCACAACAGCATGGTCCGAGTCCAGGTGGTTGCTCCAAAAGGCACGACAGTCCTTAACAGAGTGGCGCCACCTGTAACTGACTGCTATATGATCCAACTGGCTGAGAAGCACACGGAGGTCTCCATGTAACACAGTGCTTCTTCCTGTGTTGGAATGCTGTGCTCGAAATATAGAGACCATGGAGGCACACAGCTGCAGCAGTCTGTCGCCATTGTCAGTGCGTTGTGCCCGGACACCAAACATACCTCCCAGCCGCTTCTCGTCCGGGAAAGCCGACCAAGCTGGGCATTCAAATCGCCCGCTAGTATGATGATGTCTGAGTGTTTGGTTTGCTTCAGGAGGTCAACGAGGGCGTCATAGAACGCTTCCTTGGTATCATCCGAACAGCTGTCTGTTGGGGCGTACGCCGATATAATGAATACACAACGTCTTTCTGATTTGCGTCGACAGACTTTTACCGATGTATTGAGTCTGACAGCGCACAAGCGACTGTTCACTGGGATCCAATCGAGCAAACATTGCTCTGCTCTGGAACTCAGTGCGATTCCCACTCCAGCTTGACCGCGAGATTCAGCTTCGGCGTCACCAGAAACCCTGAGAGAGAAGCGCTTGAATCGACAGTTATCTAGAGGTGAGCTCAAATGGATAACGGTGCTAGAATCGTAGACTCGCGTCTCCGACACGCAGCACACATCAAGCTCCAGACTTGAGAGAGTACTAGCCAGAGCAGCTTGCTGACCGACTTGTCGGAGAGTGCGGACATTGAAGGCGCCAATGTTTACCGGTTGTCTTGGCCTTAGAAAACAATTATCGCCCGAAGGCACATGGAAGGCGGAAGAAATGGGGGGTAAAACAGTAGGAGAAAGTCGTATTGGGTTAATAATGTCACTGTCGGGAGAGCGATAACTTCTGATACTTCCCGGTCGTTTATGCCGCGGAAGGGGGTTGACTTGAGGGACCCCACCCGAGTCTCTGACTCAAAAGTCTGACCTGCGAGACAACAGGATACAGGGTTTTCTTGGGGGACCCTACCCGGAGCCAATGACTCAAAAGTCTGACTCACTTGGCAGTGAGGGGCTTGCCTAGCCCGAGGGCGCAGTGAATAAGACATTGATGTCTGATTCTGAGCACTGCTGCGCGCAGTGGATGTACTCAAAGCTACATCGGGCTTTTGGGTGATAGATGTTTTTCGACCGTATTGGATAATACGCCGGCGGTCACGGTCAACCGTTGGGCGATCGGAGTGCTCTTGTTGAGGGTACCTTTTCTAACCCCCTTCTTCCTGATACGGAAGACAGCAGTGCCGCAACTATAAAAATAGTTCTGCTGTATGCCCATAGGATCGTGCCTCACTACCTAAGCACTCCTACGCGGTCAGTAGTGCGACATACAATCCTATGAGTGTAACTGCTTTTCGTCTGGCTGCTCCCCTTTGGCCTGTCTGACAGGGTTGAACCTGGAAGGACCGGAGTCCTAGTCAGCATAGCCCGCCGGATCGAAAACAGCACACAAGCCCGACCACCTCGTCAAGGTAGCAGTATAGGTCGGGGTAGATGAGAGTAGGACTGCTACTGAGGTTGAACACCCAGTAGACTTCTGCAGCGCTTAACCAGCATCTTTACAGCCTCCACGTTAGAGGCAGAAATATGGGTTTTGTGCACCAGATGCGACGTGGGTGCCCTGACATGTGAGTATGATTAAACAAAACTGTAGATGTGCTTGGGGTTCCCGCTGCGTTTGACAGATATCTTGACCAGAAAGAACGTCTTATCCGCCCTCGCTAACTCTGTACAGTTGTGTTCAATAGA
>LOND01001073.1:14393-32153 GCA_014220965.1 Paragonimus kellicotti
AATCAATGTATGCGTTGAAAGTATTGAGGATATAAATGACTTTATTTTGTTTGTGTACTTTGAAGTCAGGGAAAGGTTGGTCAGTCCCTCCTCTATGTATTTATTTGCGATTGACTGATAGGAACCAATTTTTTTGTCCTCTCTTAAACCGCGCAGACATTACAATTCGCGAGCATTGTTGCTACTTTTGTTTTTTTAAATGTTTGATGGTAAATAATGAATGAAGCGTTCTGCCAATTGGAATTAATGATGAATGTCGTTTTGTACGGCCCTCGACGTTCCTTTTCGATCAAGATTGTGAATGTGCATTAGTTCATGATCTCTAGGTATTTGTTTGTAAACGGACTGTCTGTCCACCACACTTGTGGCGCATTTGGGTCGATGCGAACAGTTACGTTTACAACGTTATTCGGTCACATATCATCCCCTTCAAGTTGGCTTGTTTGGTTTGGTGCAATTGCCGACTCTGACAGCTCCAACCAAACTACTACTACCTGGTTACTGTCTGTTAATTACAACTAGTTATTTGGGTCTCCTGGCATAGGTTATCAGATTTTTGAGACTATGGCTAATTGCACGTGGACGAGGTTTGAATCAACAGGTCGTTATCTTTTAATCCGTCCAGCTTTTAATTAGTCCAGTCCAT
This sequence comes from Paragonimus kellicotti, assembly GCA_014220965.1. Classification (NCBI taxonomy): domain Eukaryota; kingdom Metazoa; phylum Platyhelminthes; class Trematoda; order Plagiorchiida; family Troglotrematidae; genus Paragonimus; species Paragonimus kellicotti. The sequence goes on from LOND01001073.1 coordinate 15,040, forward strand.
CCAGGCCACGCATAATCATGTTGTATGCGATTGATCGCTCTGTCTGCAAGTTAGCAGTCGATGCATTCCGTTGTATATTACTCAGCAACGTTATTGAGTAGTATGACGTGAAGCGGAAAGGGCGGTGCGTGTGCTGTAGCTAATGGCGATCCTCAAAATATGCAGTAGATAAGAAGCTAAAAGTAAAAGTCGGGATTGCGTTTTGCTTGGAACGTTTTAGCGAAGGAACTAATTCTGTGCGATTGGTATTGAATGGGGAATTGTGGCAACCATGCTAAACGGTGTTTTTACGATTGTTATGATGTGTTTGCGCATTTTGCAGTGACGTTCAGCGGTATGAAACTTTCCAGGCCAACCTTCTCTTATGGCCACATCACTTCCAGTCGAACTGAGCAAAATTATCAATGTTTCTGTATCCAATTCCGTTGTTTGTACTTTCTCAAAACATAGTCATTTCTAATAAACTGCATCAGCGTACAAATTACGTGACTTAACTAGTGTGTGCGGTAAATTGTGGTTTCAGAGTGCTCCTAACAGGGCATCGAGGGATTTATAGCCGTCCACTTGATAGAAATGAGTAAGTGGCCAATCGTTAATCGTACTGTCAGTTGCCTCTATTTACTTTTGAATGCAAACACCCTACGGTGTAAAAATTCACAATTCAACTTCACAGTGAATCATGTGGAACTAGAAGAGCCGCGCAGGTTTATTGTCCTTCCTCCCCTTCATTGATCGTCGAGAGTCCGTCCGATTAATTAATTAATCCATTTAACCAATCAACGACGCTGTGTCAAATTTTGGAGCAGTGTCATGTGTACCGCCGGCCAACAATCGCCGTATTCCTCGACTATAAAGGTGCGTTTGATTCGGTGGACCGATCTACACTTTTAGAGTCGCTTAAACGCAGGGGTGTACCGACCAAGTATGTGAACATACTGTCGGCGCTTTATTCCCATACTTCAGCTCAGGTTAGGGTTTACGGTGAACTGTCTGACAGTTTCAGCACCAGGAGCGGCGTACGTCAAGGCTGTCCTCTTTCACCATTTTTGTTCAATTTTGTGATGTATGATACAATGGGGGATTTTCTCCGGCAGTCACAAGATGTCGTCGTGGACCTCCTAACTAGTGGAAGAATGACTGATCTTAATTATACTGACGACAATGTGTTGTTATTTGACACTTTTCAATTAGCGCAAACAATGCTAGAGGCTACATGGCAAAATCCGCGTGTAGTAGACATCACAGAAACCTGGTGTGAGAGGGAAATACGCGAGATTTGTCCATTTTTAGTATCACAGTGTTTCACAGTGATAAGATAACCTATAAAGGCGGTTGTGCAGCTCTATTTGAATTGACATCTGAATACCTTATGCACTTGTGATTCATCATCATCATCATATCAGCCATGAGCCTGACCAAAGGTACTGTGGCTCGGGCTGCCGCTCACCTCAACAGTGACGTGGAATATCCTAGAAGAAAACGTTACTAAGAAGGTTGAAAATTAATAGAAGTCTAAGCAAAAGAACTAGAAATGGTATGAATGCAGGTACGCCATTGACTGCGACACGCCGCCATCTCGGATAGCGTCTCCAACCAGCGGTTTGAGTGATCACGAGGACCCCATCCAGGCAGGCGACACCTACCCACTTTACTCAGTGGAGCAGTCAGGGTTCTCATATTTCGTGACCACGTTGTCGCTTGACCACCACGTGGTTTCACCCAACTGTTGGTGGTCTCAGTATATAATGCCCGGTACGGTAAACGCTCAGCTGGCATGCGGAGTACGTGACCTAACCATCGCAGGCTGTGCAACGTGAGTAGTTGACCGATCGATCGCGCATCCCGAGCGTTCCGGAATACGCGCCGGCGAACTGCCGTATTGCTCACGCGATCAGTCCACTTAATGTGGGCTATTTGGCGGAGACAACGATGGTCAAATACAGCAAGCTTGTTGATATCTTCCTTGCGAACAGGCCACGTCTCCGAACCATAGAGCAAAACAGAACGCACACAAGCATTATATACTCTTCCTTTCAGCGACAATCGAACGTCTTTTCGACGCCACAGATGACGCAGGTTGGCAAAGGCAACTCGTGCCTTTGCTATCCTCGTTGATATCTCATCAGCAATATTACAAGCTGACGAGATAATGCTACCCAAGTAGGTGAAACTGTCCACAGTCTCAAGCGGATTACCTGCAATAAAGAAAGTAGGAGTGGAAATGCCCCAGTCTTGAAGTAACACTTTGCACTTTGAAGGTGCGAAGCGCATTCCATACAAACCAGCCCGGTCATTCACCTTGTTCAGCATGGTCTGCATGTCTTCGGCAGAGGGGCTAAGTAAGACAATGTCGTCCGCATACTCCAGATCGGTCAACCGAGCGCCAGGAAGAAGCTCAACACCAAGTCCACTGGACTCCTCAAGCGCACCCTCCAGAATGTCGTCCATGACAAAATTGAACAGGAAAGGGGAAATCGGACACCCTTGACGAACACCACTAGAAGTGATGAACTCCCGAGACAGCTGCCCATAAACCCTCACCCTGCTTGCAGAGTGAGCATACAGTGATCTCAACAGATTCACGTATTTCCCTGGTACTCCCTTGCGAAGAAGACAGTTCCAGAGAACGTTACGAGCAACTGAATCGAAAGCAGCCTTCAGATCCAAAAAGACCAAGACCGTCGGCTGCCTATAAGAGTGCCGATGTTCCAAGATCCGTCGCAAGGTAAAAATGTGGTCAACGCACCCTCGACCGGATCGGAATCCTGCCTGTTCTTCACGTATCTGGCTTTCTCTGGGTTTAGTGAGCCGACGTAAAATGAGGCCAGTGAGTAACTTGGAAGCAACAGATACCAAACTGATGCCTCTGTGGTTGTCACATAGACTTCGACCCCCTTTTTGAAAACGGGAATTACTGTTGACAAGCACCAATCGCGAGGTACCTCTTCAGTCTCCCAAATCGTCTGGAGGAGTTTAGTCAGTTCTGATATTAACCTTTCCCCGCCATCCTTGAACAGAGAAGGAGGGATGAGGTCTGGTCCAGGAGCCTTGTTACGCTTCAATAATTTGAGCTCTAGGACCACTTCTGCTTCCGACGGAGGGCCGTCTGGAACGCAATAACTGACCATTCGGGTCCCGTCGTCCACATAATCTGGTTGAGGCCAGCTGAACTGTTCTTCAAAATGTTCAGCCCACCTATCAAGTCGACGCGATTGATTGGTGATAAGTGAACCATCTTTTTCACATATGGTCTCACACCAACTCGACGACCAGTACAACCACGGATCAGGGAAAAAAGCCTTCTACAATTTCCAGATAAAAAGGCCCTTTCCATCTCTTTCGACTGTTCGACCAAGTAGTGCTCACGGTCTTTGCGCAAGCTTTTAGTCAGCTTGCGTTAAGTTCTCGACGGTCGTCATCATATTCAGAACCAGGTGGGATCGAGCGACGCTTGTTCATAAGGTTTATCGACGCGACGGAAATCCAGTTCTGTCGCAACTGAACAGCTCCTTCGGAACATACCTCTTCACAGCATGATTTCATAGCTGCAGCGATTTGTTCCCAGTGTTCGTTAGGATCTTTCACCTGACTCGAACTGGGCAACTTGTTCACCAACGCCTTCTGGTAAGCGTTCTTTACACCCTCATCGCTCGGATGCCAATAATTACCTTGCATTTACGAGCGTGTGTCCTCTGGGTAAATGACAAAACAAAACGGGCACGCACAACAGCATGGTCCGAGTCCAGGTGGTTGCTCCAAAAGGCACGACAGTCCTTAACAGAGTGGCGCCACCTGTAACTGACTGCTATATGATCCAACTGTGTCCACGGCTGTCTCTTAGTTCATTAGACCACCTCGTCGAGGTAGCAGTATAGGTTGTGATTAGGTTGTGATTACGGATCCTCAATCAGTCTGCCGAGTAGTTAACGTCATCCGAAGTACACTTGTTCGATTAATGTAACCCGCTATCTCAATGCGCTCATTGGAAAACAGTCTTGCGTAATGCTCTGGGTGGAATACCATCTTTAAGTTTCACTCCCACTTTATGGATTTCCTGGACCGCATAACAGCATCCTCTTTTCTTAGGGAATTTTTCGAGGAGGTATTTGAAGCTGGACTGTTTTATTACGTCCGGCAAGCGAGTGGGTCAAATGCTATTTCGCCTTGATTACGTTCTCGCTGCTAAGGCTGACGTGATCGGCTATCTAAAAATCACAACTCCACTTGGTCACAGTAATCGCGGGAAAATATAATTTAGCTGGTCATACGAAACGAAACAACATATTCTCCAAAGTGCGGCTCTGACGGTGTATCATAAGACGAATTTTGAAGCGGTGAAGAATCAGATCAACAAAGTTGTGTGGCCTGGCTTCATTACTCCACACAGGTGAGTGAAGAGAAGACCCAGCGCGCAACAACTAACACGTTTAGTTTTTAGTAATCTCCAAAGTGATAAGGCGTTTACTGGATGACACCTTCCGAGCTGAGACGGCAGACTTTGAATCATTTACTAAGTTGCAGCATAGCTTTCTTAATGATTATCCATGCCTTTCAAACTTGTTGATCGTTCATGACGAAGGCTGATGATACAGAATTGCCTGCCGGTGTGAACTATCTTGATTCCTCTAATGCCTTCATAGAGCTGATCGCTCCGCCCTATTGCGGAAACTACACAACTGCGTTCTCAACGAGTGCTTACATCAGTGGAGAAAGAATTATTTTTGATGAGACACGAGTTCAGTGTCAAGGTGAATTGATAGGTATCTGCGGTGTTTCAGAAGGAGTCATTCTAGGTCTCCCGTCGCTCACTCTGTTTGTTCTGGAACTGTCTGGCATTGTCAAATGGCGGATACTGTTGTGCACCGACTACAACATAATCCGGCGGATTTCGATGCGAACTTTAAGGGACCACTTGATCTGTTTTAGCCAGTGATTCATAATACAGCCTGTCGTTCATTGTCATCATTTGTGGAGTTATGTTTATCTGCTATCAAAATCATGCTGACTACTGCCTTGGCGACATCACACTATTTGTACCCATATGCAGACATGGCCTAGGGATTCCAGTGACAGACAGCTTAAGCTTGGCCAGAAATGCACAAATGACACTCATCTTCCGAAGAAAATGTTTAAATCACCGATTTCCTTGGATCCAGTTCATCAGTAACGGGGCGAAACGCATATCATAAGATGTTAACGTTCCGTTTACCTTCTTCAGTCCCCAACAAAAGACTGCAATATACATAACATGGGGATAGCAAAGCAGTAGAAAGGGTAACGGTTAGGTCTACACCAGAGGAAGGAACGTAATCAGTTCTAGGGTAAACAATTGTCTTGATTCAACATTTTTCACAGATAAAAGTCTTGATGGCGAGTGTTGATTAGTATTACTTTGGAGAATGCGAAGTATCCTCGTTTACTAAAATAATAAGAGGTCGTGGTGGAACAAACTTGTTTCGAAGGATTACTACGTAGTGAAGCGACTAGGTTGCGAACACGGGACCTACGCGACTTCTCCATAGTTATGGGTGCGGAAAGTGTAGGATGAGGATTTCCAACAGCACTTCGTTCAGCAGTTGGATTGTTAGTTTGTCGCAACCGTGATTTAGATAATCGGAACGCCACCCACAATTGATCACAGCTTTCACATTCCTATAGATTTTTTAGTCAGACCCTTTATTCCCAACATCTTGTAATCTTTGGTGTTTTACATGGCTTACCTAAGTTAATTTTCCGCTTCCAACATTATGGACAACGTTAGCATCATGGTAAGCTACACTTGTTGACAGCTAATCTCGGATGTGACACGTTTGGTTTGGGTTGCTGGATTTAAAATAGTTGTTCAGTTATATCTGTTGAGAAAGCCTTTGATCACGTTGTGCATTGTTCGTTCTCTCTGGTAAAATGCTACTGTCACTGGAACATGGCAAGCGTTCGCTTCTACCGTTGTTCATTTCCCTCCTTTCAGGTGGTAATTTGTATAGCCATGTTATGCCTGTATAATTTGCTTTCCCACACTCATCCTGTAACATTAGATTACGCCGCTGTACTTCTCAGAATGACCGTTTATCATAGAGTTCTAAAACCGTCCATCACGTAAGCTGCAGTGCCCTGAGGTTAATGGCGCACAGTCATGCCCTTGACGGTTTTCGTGAGCCATTGTTTTCGTGAGCAGTTTCAAGCGTACGTCGTGTTCGGTGACAAACTTGATTGGCAAGCAATCAGTAGATTTTGAACAGATAAATAAAAATAGGTCTGCCGGCGTTTTGATCATGCGAGTGCCCACTAACCGTTTGCTACACCCGGCACTTCTCTTGGATGCTGGATCGACAACTTACTAGTAAGTTAGCTACTGCAGTTTGTATTCATCCATCGGTCTTGGGACACAGTGACTCACACAGTTTATGATTGGAGAAGTAAGGGGTTATTGAGGCCGATCAGATTTAGTTTTATGTTATTTCGCTGAGTTGTCTGTGAAGTTAGGAGAATTAACGAAGCCAGACGATAAAGGCCGAATGAAGATTGTCCCTAAGCTGCCATCCTAATCTCATTTACCGCTTGATTGCTTGATAGTAAGGCATACCTTGGTGTTACTTGCTGCAGGTTAGACGCAGGGTTACTGTAACTGAATTCCCATTTCTTCTCTCATTTGCATTCAACCTAGAGCTATTTTTGTTCATGTTTGTTTAACAGTTACTACCGCCGGTAATGGTGATGAAGTCAGGCTCGGCGGTTTGCTAACACTTCATCAATCGTTTAGTTAGGTAAAAATACATCGGTTATCTCTTACGGTTGGAGCTCTGGTGTATCAGCCTTTGCCATATCCTTCACGTTTAATCAAACAAGCATTAGGGAATTTTGTTGGTTGTTTTTGAAACATGGGTTCTTCACGTTGTTGATAAATATTACAGAACTACACCGTGTATGCTAAATATGTTAGGTGCAATGTAGGTTAACCAGAATTTTCTCAAGTGGATTTCAGCTGACAGGACTAACCTCGTTTACAGCACATCATGGACACACTAATTGGCATCTGGATCGTGTCGCCTGTCCAGCTGGGGGCCGTATGACTTCCGCTCATACATTCAAGTCGTCGTTTTGCCCCCCTACTTTAGAAATGCCCTACTCCCTCAAACGCGTTGAAAACATTGAGGGACGGTTACAAAGGTTGTCCGGTATACTTAGTTGAAATGCATTCTCTACGCGTATTTGTGCGAAAGACATTCACGTGGATACTTTGTATTCCTAGGGTGGCTGACCTGTATCCGGTGAGGATTTAGTGACAATGACGGGAACGATGGACCGAGCACTAAGTATACCTTCCAAGTTTGTCTGAGGTATATGTAATCTTCTGGTGGGCTGTAAAACCTGGGCACTGGATTTTCGGTAGAGAGTAATCTTGAAATGGTTAACTAGATATATAGATACTAACAATATTATCTATGAGACTTTAAAAAAAGTGCAGTGTACTCGTGAAACGTGCCCACTGTTGACAATTATTTACGATTGACCAATTGTTATAATTTCCCTATATCTGTTGCGTTTAAACACATCTAGATGTGTATAAGAGACAGCGTCCCATGTGTTCGTCGGTCGAGTTAACCACTTCAAATTTAATCTCCACCACTTTATAATGTTTTTCGAAAGAGGCTTAATGGAAAGTTTATCTTAATGCGATGGTTGTGATCAAGTGTATATGATATTCAACTTGAAATTGACCAAGTTCCTGACTACTCATCATCCATCTTTAATGGGACTGAAATCTAAAATCTAGTTTGCTGGGCTCGGATTGTTTTCAGCGACCTACATGATAATTGGTCCAATCCGAATTCCAACGTTTCAATCCCCGTAACGTCAGTATAAGTTAGCCATCTAACGGAGCAGATAATCATAACTTCTAAGTTGGAACGATGACCTTCCCTCTAAACACTCTTTCAGTTCGTTTGCGAGAGGACCATTTTTTTGACCACAGTGTTCTATCCTCCTATTCTCTTTGATGAATGGACCTTTTCTGTTCTATTCTCACTGACACATGTATCATGATGAGTAACCAAATCGGAGGCGCGATTATTCTAACACTCGGTGGAATATCCCAGCGCGATGGTAAGATATAGCCAAAGCCCACAACGAGTAGGATTGCTGACAACACAGGCGACCCAACGTGCCATTGCTCAACGAAATCCGACTAACGGGCGAGAAATGACAGGAAAGAAACCTACGACGGAAGGCGTCAGCCACACATACAAACTAAGCAGAAGTGCACATGACGCGTGAGTGGAAGCCGCCGCTTTTTTGTGGCTCACAAACGCGATCGCACCCGTGGCGTGAGAACGTGCTGAGTTGGATAATAAAGTTGTTTTATTGAAGGACTTTTTTGCCACATTATGACGCTCTCGAACAAATATACGGGACACAGGCAGTTTATTGTAAACTTATGTCTGAACTGATGGCCGTCTTGGTGATTTTAAGTGTTAGAAACCGACCACTCACAGTGGATTACGGTTTTTAGCCAGCCTCTTTCGAAAGGAACTAGCAGGTTCGAGTTTTAACCTTGTTGGGACTTACTGGTGTTGCGCGTCCGTTCCGTGACCGAGATTCGGGTTCGTATCCATGTGCTTGCAAGGCCGCTATGCTGATTACTACACGATTAGTCCCACGTCAGGTATGACCAAAGTGTCATATCTATACACAACCAATTTGTGAATGTTGCTGAGGCCGCGTGATCATCTCGGGTGGAGACAGTAATTATACCGTAAACTCCACTCGGTAACCTCGCAGTCGGGATTTATCAGTCAAATTTAAATCACAGGTTAAACTTCATCTGTTGGACGATATTTTTTAGTCCGGGGCTTTTCATTTATATATGGATTTAACGACGCTAATGTTTAATCGCCACTTACGTCTTTGACCAGATTTAAGCTAACCCCTTTTCATGTGCTCGCTTCCAATCCTTTTCGGGGCGTGAGATGGCGAAATTGATTGAATGACATCGTTCAGGTACCCCGTTTGGAGTGTACGCATTTGAATAACTCTGTCAGTTTATCTTACAAAGTGTGTTTACTGCAACCGAACGCACTGTGACAACTGTTCACATCATACAATCCGCTGGTAGATGTGCGCATTTACTTGGCTGGCGTTCATTGGCTTCCACTCACGCATGTCTGTGTTGTCTTCCGTACGATTGGTTCATCGAACGAGCGGGTGTGGCTGTACGCGGACAGACAAGCAAGAGTGACGAAATCGGAGTGTCATGTGGACGGCTTTGTTCACTCGAATGGCCGTATCCTCAATTAACTCAGGATGAGGATTTGGATAGCAATTGATTTGAATAGCAATTGATTGTCTGCGGAAATTGGTGAATGCAGGTCGCATGAGGCTACGACCGGATAGCTCACGTCACCCGCGCTTCATGCAAAATCGCGTTCACACGTGATGCGAATGAATTTTTCATCCATCTATGTCCGACATTCAACGTCATTGCGTGGGATGAGAATAAATTTGTCGAATGGGGAAATTTATCCGAACCCTAGTTGAAATAAAGAAATAACTATGATTGATTAGTCACTCTCGAAATGGTCATTATTTTTCAAACGCCGGAACAACCCGATTCATGATCGAAACAGTGTTTTTTCCTACAGAAACAAGCGTTAAATACATCTCAGACAAATAGAAACAGAAAATGGTTACGCACTCGTACAGCCACAACAATTGTTGTACGATCAGGTCTGCATCAACCCGATAAGTTAGATTATCCTCCTTTGTGTTCCCAACACCAGCTAACAATTTCGAATAAGCAGTACTTCGTTAAAGACCGGTAGTGTGGGCTTTTTACAGCACCGCAGTACTTTGAATGAGCCAACCTGATCAACTTGGTATCCTGTTGTCATGAGGTACTTATCAATCAATGATCGGATTTCGTGCATCAGATTTATTAAATTGAGGTGTCATCAGTTGTTTCACCCATTTCGGGGTTGTTGAGTTGTTCTGCCTGTGTGGACGTCACTTTTAGTGTAAGTAAATTGGCATACAATGTGGTAAACAGAATCACCAAATCGATCGCTTTCGAGACTGGATAACTGGTCCCCCAGTAGCTTGGACTATGCGCAACTGCGCAGCTGCATACGTTCCAGTTAGGGCAGACTTTACCTTGTCCTTAAGACTATTCGTTCGATAATCCACTTTAAGTTAAAAAAAAGAGAAATGCATCCATTCTGTGTACCGTTCGAGTTGGTTTGTTGCTGTTGGTAATCTTGTCGGGAGCCCCAGTTAATTTCTTAAGCTAGCCGTTTGCTAGTACTGTTTTTCATGGTGTCTGGTTTTCAACCTACACCTTATCGGAGGTGCAGACACGCTTAGTTCCACGAAACAAGGTTTTGACGGAACCACGTTTCTATGCAATCAGAGCAAAGCTGGAGAACTGAAGATACTAACTCCCTCACGTTGCTTGAAGTTGAGCTGAACTCTGCAACGTAACATACACACTAATTTTGACGAGTACATGAAAAAATAACGTTATTCGATTCACTTTTGTGAGGTAAAGGTTAGTTCAGGATGGCTGGGAACCAAGTGAAAGTCAACTCTTATGTAAACCAAAATATTGACGTATCGTATGTGCAGTAGAGCTTTAATAGTTCAGCCCGCGACTCACGATTTAGTCGTGTCTGAGCTGTCCGCTGGTGGTTGACCTAACGGACTGACCATAACCACATTGTCTATCTTTCTATATGCAAGTCCTTTACGATTATATTTAATGCATTCTGTGCATAATAAAATAAGGTATTTGAGACATTCAAATGGAACACCTGTATCACAGTTTTATTCGCAGGTAAAAACGCAAACATTCAGCTGCCCAACGTGAACAAATTGTGAAAAGAGAATCGGTTACACTGGAATACATTACTCGTGGACTCGCTGAAACGTGTTTCAAGACCTCTGTTAGTTCAAAGGATCCCTTCGGCATTGTGGGATAACATTTTTGTGGACCGGGTTAAAAATATCCATTAACCAAGGAGTAGATTTTTGTTGAGCTGAACGGTTCCTCCATAAAATCGCAATTAGAGGTACCTTATCCTCTCGCATTTTTGATACATCCCTCATTCCGAGTGTTTCCTCGCTGATTGGCGTTAGCTGCCCATGCTGAGTTTCAGAGAGACATTATTGACAGAAATTATCCTGCGACTTGCTTTTCAAAAAATGTGCTATTTCCAACCGTTTTTCTACTTTAAGCTCTCACTGACCTTTCATAACAGTGTTCATTTTCCCTAGTTATTCGTCCTTCCTCATGTCGAACACGTTCATCACAGAAAGCGAAACACGGTGTTGGTTTGGACATTTTTGTCGCACAATTTTCTGGCTTCATATGCGTTATCACTTGAACTGATGACGATGGCCTTCGCAGAGGCTAAGCAACAGTTAGTTGACATGCACCTAGCGTTTCATTCTTTCCACCACAGTCGATCCCCTTTCTAAACCAGACCGACTGTCCGCATTCAGGTCTCAGTCGTTTTATATATTATCGTGGATTTTGTCCTGTGACGAATGCAGAAGGCAGGTCTTTTGGGCTTTGTTACGGTGGCTTACCGTACATCTCATATTCAAGCGGGTTGAAATTCGACATTGTTTGTTCATCTTCCAAATAATCACAAATGTTTATTTTCTCTGCGTGTACCGTAACACCGATTTCCCTCCTGTTAAATCACATCAAGTGGAGGTGCCAAGATTGCCGTTCGAACACTCGATTGTCCTCCGGCAAGTTCTGTGTTCTCATGGGCATTCATTTAATTACTCATAATGACCCTGAGCCTTGAGCTAGAGAAATTGTCGGTGGTCTACTCTCGAACAGTGTAAGACTATGTACAAACTCATCCATAAAGCACTGGCTTATCACAGTGAAGATAAAAGTTGCTTCCTCCGATTTTACTATAGCATCCAAGGTGGTCCGCATCACTTACTTCTTTCTCCCTATTCCCTTGAAATGCATCTGCTGCTTGTGAGATATCGTTTTACTGATATAGTTTGAACTCAACTTATGTGGACAAAACCGCTGACTTGTATAAGAGACAGTGACGTGCCTATTTTTCTCTCATTTTTCAAGGTCGCACCGAGGAACTGCAAGATCCTTTCGAAGGTTCTAACTGGAATCCTGGTGATATTGCCAAAGCGTTCTACTCCGGCCTGTTTGCCTACGCTGGTTGGAATTATTTGAACTGTATGATTGAAGAAATGAACAACCCACAACGCGACTTGCCCATTGCAATAATCTTCTCCTGTCTGGTCGTCACCGTTGTCTACACACTGGCCAATGTGGCCTATCTAACGGTAGTCTCAATGAGTGAGCTGCTATCAACCCCCGCGGTCGCCGTGGTAAGCAACTGGATTCACGTAGATAATTACGTAACTCAGACTGATTTCAAGAAGAATGTAACAAACAAATGTGGAAAAAAATCACAATGTGGTAAACTAGTCAGAGCTTACGGAAGTAGTTAGTGCGTGATCAAAATTTACTTCATGAAACGGCAAATGTACTCTTGATTAGGGTTTATCTAACTCTTCCTAGCGTTACCAACGAAGTGTACGCACTGTTGGAGCGGACATTAAAATCGAATCTTCTCTGCTTCAAACCTAGGCCATACAGTTACAATCAGGCTATCGCCTACACTTCAGCCCAGTTTAACAAACCACGGGCTTTAGCCATACTTTGTGATTTCTGATGTGGTTGCATCTCTCAAGATCTGAACGTGAGGCCATGTTGTGGACTTTGTCTATCCCACAACGGGTTCGAGCACCTTCTCTCAACCACCTAGGTAAATTTTTACGCTCTTTTGTTTGTCATCATTCAAAACACTGTCCGAGGCTTCTTCAGCTGGGAAGGTAAACTGTTATGAAGAACCTGGAAATTTCAGGCACACCTTACTTGCAGTGTTGAAGGTCGACTACTAAGGACCGCAAACCCTAACTTGGCCTGTAGTTTGGGAATATATAGGCTTTTTGGGATAGTGTCACAATCTTCAAGCGAAAGAGATGTCTGTTTTATACAACCCATTATATTTTGCCAAATTACATTGTAAACGACACCACTAAGTCCCTTTTTCCTGATTAATTATTACTCTTCATTTTTTCAAATATCCGTTGACATGCTTTCGGCATGATTAAAACGTCTTAGTTTCGAAATTGTATGAACGACGAGCACAGGGCCTCTTGCGGACAAATTGTGTCCAGCTCTGACAGTCATTTTGAGTAGATTTAAGACTGGTGGGGCGATCAATCCAACTCTTGATTTTGAACCGAGTTCACAGATGACTGGCAATAGACAATTTACATTCAGACACATCTTACCACATCACGGGTATTTACCACTTGTCTAACAAACACGGTGGCTCAAGTTCGTTATTAGTTCCAAAAAAACGTTACACTTCCGTGTTTTATGGAAGACGTATCCAAACGTGGACGTAATTTAATGTTACTCATTTATAAAAATGGCTGATTCCACATCAAAGTCATCACTCATGATGGATTTGTCAGTTTCTGGGTCATTACAACGGTGCATCCGATAAGCGCCTTGTTATTCACTGTTTGAATTAGTGTACAGGCGCGAATGAATTTCACAGCGTGATTGCATTTCCTAACGTTTCTGAATGCATCTCCGGTTCTCCCTGGTTCGAATATATTCCGTTGGGTCTAGTTAGTCGATTGCAAATCGCATGCGTACTGCTCAGTAAAACTGTTGTTTTCTATCATCCACAGTCATCTCGCTCTTTCGCGTCACTCGATAACTATACGTAACAATCCTCCGTCAAATCGAAACGTATGTATTCTTTTCAGCCACATGGCATTCGATTGCGGAAATGTCTTTTTTTCAGGAGCACAACAGCTGTTACGAACCGACTCCCGTCAGCCATTCAACCCAGTCTTTTCTTATCCTTTGCAGTTATGCACCTTTTCTTCTACTTTGTTCGGCAAGTTGGTCTTCACCCAGTGAGATGTCCGTCTTCTCGTCGTTGTTCGCATCACCCTCAAACTCTGTGATTTCCAACCTATGGATTTTGTGACTGGCAGTGTGTCGGTAGCTCGACACACAACACATGTCTGATGTGGGCGCCCACCTCAGTAGGTTAATTACACTGTCGCATTGTGGTTATAATGTTATGGTAACCGCACTCCGAAACTGAACAATCAGTCAAATCAGGACAACCATGTTCGCAGATGGTCTTGTCACTTTTTGGCGAAAGTCAATCTAAACCTTCTCTGATTTATTTGAGCAAGCAAGTGGAACAAGCTTTAGGCACAATTTCATGAGGGCTCATCTTTACAAATCACGCTGTAGCCTTACTTTGTTTGCATTGGGCACGTACAGACTCGGGCATTATGTGATTAAGTGAAGACGAAGGAAGGTTAACTTATACATACACACCGCTGGCCTTACAAACCATGTCACCCATTGTCCCTAAGCGACGCAACCGGCTCGCTAACGATCACTATTTTGCTGATCTGAATTTCCCACACAATTCACTCTTGTACTCAATTTGTTTATGTTGCTCCGCTTCCCTGGTTTCAGTTATTCGTCAGTTTCTTCGATAGATCATATTCAAATGAAATTTTCTTGTGTGATTACACTGCTGTAGTTGTGGACAAACGCTCCATGCTGTCCACACCGGTTCAGATTTTCAGTTTGTGATTAGGGCCTTGAGTGATCGGTTATTTCGTGATTTTCAGATGACCCACAATTGATCGTCCCTTGTTTCCTCAAGTGCTTATGAAATCCCACAGTCTGTGACTAGCGCGCACGCTGCCAGGTACTTTGTGTAGCAACGTAAACACAATTCTTCCCATGGACCTGTGGTTGATAGTCGCACCATTTCCACTTCCTCTGGGCACGACATCACTTATCGAGTTGGATGTCCATCCATACCCAAATTGTGCATGTGCCATTTGTACCGCCCACAGTGCTGCCTGTAGACTTATGGAATGGGAAGAAGAAAATCAGACCAACAACGGTTGTCGTATGATTCATCACAAAACCTATTCACAATCATAATGACGGTTAACATGATGTGCAGATTGATTTAAAAAAGTTTTGGATGGTGTCTGTGGATTCGTTTGTAATACGAGATTACGGAAATCACTTTTGTTCAGTTAAATTAGTATACTTTGCATTTATAATTTGATCCCTTTCCCTTCATGCACGTGAAACAAAGTTGTGAGCTTTAGAGGCAATCGTTCAAATCCGTGTTACATGCTTTCGGTTGGTTAATTTCATTGCCATGCGTGTGCAACCACAGTCGGGAATATCCACAGGTCATCCACCCAGTCGGTGGGAGCCGACAAAAACTCACAGTTGTAACGAAGTTGACGGCCAACTTTGAGGGATATGGGTTCGTGCTCTGGTTGCTTCGCAGCTCTTGTATAGGTATGGATAATTTGACGGTATACCGTCCGTGTGTACGTAGCAGATCGCATCGCTTAGATGTTTTGCGGTTTGAAAAATAACTTCAACTTAATCCAGTCGTAGTGTTTTTCGAGGCCAAAATTAATTAATGATGTTTCAGTGATTCTTAAGACCGTTTACTCTACTGTCTTCAAACAGTACCTCTTTCAGTTGACTGTGGTAAGCAATCGGTACCGATATTGAGCCCTTCTCTCTTCACAAGCAACCAATCTTGTTTCCTGTTTTGCTCCACGATGGTTAGTTTGTCAGATTAATCGTTTGATATTGTTACATCTTTGTACAAATCAGTTTGATACTAGGTTGAACAACAGTCGATCCTGTTGTATGAAGGTCAGATGTGCGCATCGACACGTAAAATCACCCGACTGATTCATCTCTTCAATGGCCGGTCACAGGCGCCTAGCTTTCCGCTCTGGCAGATGATATAGGTACTGATGTATGCACTCGTGAATTGCATGAAACAAACTGCGTTTTCCTCCTAACAAGTAACACATTCTGCGGTCACAAACATTTTTTTTAAAGGGTTGTTTCTTTCTTTAAGATGGGGAGGGGACTACATTTCAGTATCGTAGAACCAGATTTGTGTGAATACAACATACTGAGTATTACAACTTTACCTTGCAAAAACCATCTAAATAAACGTGAATT
Source organism: Paragonimus kellicotti (assembly GCA_014220965.1). NCBI lineage: Eukaryota > Metazoa > Platyhelminthes > Trematoda > Plagiorchiida > Troglotrematidae > Paragonimus > Paragonimus kellicotti. The sequence continues at coordinate 31,133 of LOND01001073.1, forward strand.
TATGAGTAAGGCTGGGGTCTAATCAAAACTGCTGTTAATATCCTAAGTTGCACCTGCACTAAAAAGAAGTATAATATCGAGTGACCCACTCTCGCAGCATGTTGACGCAATAACAGGTCCACCATACAGTGATGAAAGGATCACATGTCGAGGCAAGTCACTAATATATACCACGAAACAAAACATGTTCACTCTAAACCATCTAAAATTTACTGTCATACAACATCTTTGCTTGTGGGCTGGGATACTGCTAGGATGCATATTATCTAGACGGGAACCAAAACATAATCGTTCGAACCCAGGAACTCGTTATTGGTGGTTTCACCCAACTGTTGGTGGTCTCAGTATATAATGCCCGGTACGGTAAACGCTCAGCTGGCATGCGGAGTACGTGACCTAACCATCGCAGGCTGTGCAATGTGAGTAGTTGACCAATTGATCGCGCATCCCGAGCGTTCCGGAATACGCGCCGGCGAACTGCCGTATTGCTCACGCGATCAGTCCACTTATGTGGGCTAACTGGCGGAGACAACGATGGTCAAATACAGCAAGTCTGTTGATATCTTCGCTTGCGAACAGTCCACGTTTACGAACGATAGAACAGAACGCACACAAGCATTAGATACTCTTTCTTTCGACGGTAACTGGACGTCTTTTTGATGCCGCAGATGTTATAAGTTGGTGAAGGTTACTCGGCACTTTACTATCCTCGTTGGTATATCGTCAGCAATATTACAGACTGACGAGATGATGCTGCTCAAGTGTGTGAAAGAGTCCATAGTCTCAACCAGATTGCCTGCAATAAAGAACGTAGGCTGACGTCTACAATTTCATCTAGAAGTACAGTCATCCGACGATTTCGTTTCGTGCTTACCACAGTTAAGTGCATGACTTGAGAAAGCTTCTTCTATACAGCCTTGTGTTTCCGCAGTCATACCTCTCCTTGTCTGACGTGTACTGATTGTCTTGGGATTGTGCGTTTGCTTGTGAAGCAAGAAGTCCTTCGAACAGGACCTCTCCT
>LOND01001073.1:43678-59215 GCA_014220965.1 Paragonimus kellicotti
AAGACAGTTCGTAGTGGGGTTGACAAATAACGCGTCACATGAGATACACATGGTGCCCTAAGATCAATCAATTATGATGGATGAACTGAAAGAATCACCGTTCCACTGGTCGCAAGGAAGCGTTCATCTTGTTTAGTCGAACACTGATATGATAGACGGTCAGCATATCACAAGTGAATCATAACAACGAGCAATCAAGGTTATGAGACTTTCACAATGCACAACGCAGCAATAAATGCAACGTTAGCTTGATGGTCAGGATGTGAAATGTAAGATGTCGCATGCAAGAGAGCTGTTTATAAGATGTTCTGCTTGCATGCTTCGAGCTTTGGTAGTTAATTCTAACATGGATTAACCTTTTCCCCATAAGTTATCCACCACGTTCAACCTCAATAGCGCTAAGAAAGCATGACATTCATCGCGAAAGGTACAGTGCCTTGGTAATGGAGTGCATTGATCTCATTAAACTGCTCAAAATAGAACGAAAATTCGTTATTTCAATATGCATGCAAGCACGTCAAAAGGAAAGGGGCGACAGACGCCACTATGGAAGATTGTTTGTGTTTAAAAATACCAATTCTTTCGTAATGTATTTTTGCATGTTTGCATACACCCCATTATTAACACCATCTGTATCCTCGTTTGAAAGCACATACATTTACGGGTTACCGTGGCAACAAACGAAACTTTCCACAGCCCTTCTACCTCTTCTCATTTTTCGTTGACATATTGGCCGACAAAGTGATTGCATGCCGAAATAGTTTCAGCTTCACGGTTCTACCGACTTTTCAACTTTTCGCCTTCTGAGTCGCGAGTAGAATTATTCATTCGAGGTCGTCTGATACTACTCACTGGCGCTGTCTCCTTTTGTGGTGAGCTTTTCAACTCGACGGACTTCGACACATTTCGTTTCATTTGTACGTAAACTTTCATACCTACTTGTTATCGCTATAGTTCTCTAGTGTCATCACATCCTTGACTGCTTGTCATTTGATTGAGTAGACCACTACAGGATATTTTCAGGAAACAGTGTATATGTCATGCACCTGAATATATTGGTACATGAAGAGTAAACGGAAATGGATGCACAGCAAGACAACTAATGAACGAGACAAAAGTGATAATTTTGATTAATAAGAGCGGAGATAGTAGAAATCAGAAACTCACCGTAAATATAACTGCAGGAATCGGCGTGAGGCGATCAACATGCAAAAAGGAGATCAGCTGTGGCATCTGCTTTTCCTGGCTGGCCACAAAAAATACACGAGAAGCCGTCAACATAGAGCCGTTGACGCCACCAAACGTGGAGAAGGCAACGAACAACGGCATGTGTATCTCATGTGACGCGTTATTTGTCAACCCCACTACGAACTGTCTTACTAAGGGGCACGAAGGCGTGATCTAATATTACACACACACAAAATGAACATAGCACGACATAAGTTTGCGGGCGCAACAAACTACGACATAAAAGTGACTGTTTGCAAAGAGACGAATTGGCAACTCCAATCACCGAGAGAATGTGTTTGCAACAATGCGAAGCGTTTTAGAATGATGATTGCAGGCACGAAGCCGGGATGTGTGATGTGCGCTCATCTGTAACTAGCCGTTTGTGCCCGGTTGTTTTGGCCAATTTACAGTCACTACAGGTGAACCGAATAAAAAGCATACAGAGTTGAATTTTTGACCATTAATCCTAGAAGCTGTCTGTCAGACTGAGGGATAGATGTCAATGTATTACAGTGTTTTCACTAGATTTGAGTCCGTTTGAGGAAGTCTAGGGTTGATTAAAACGCTAGGGTGAGGATAATTTCAGGGTCGACAGTTCGAACAACCATGTGAAAGAGATGTTTATCACACGGAATCCAGTACCACCGACGTACCCTAACAGCCCAAACCTTCACGAATTACAGGGTCAGTAGCTGAAGAAGTTCATAGAAATAGCAGTTGATCAGATTCATTAGTGAGAGCGTTGCCGTTTTTCGGCTATACTGCTTGGGAAGTGAGTGCAGTTAATGGATTCATGGACATCAGGACACCTGTTCTATACAGACACCCTAAAATACATTAGCCTTGTATCCCGTCACATCCTATTCTGTCGATGAGTAATTTGTCTGTTCATAAACTTGCTTAATGACTGGCTGAAATGTTAGGTCCTGCGAAAAAAAACTTCCAGTAGTTCCGTGCACTACGGGACATTTTTGGTCCTATCAAATATGTTGAAGATATAATTATCTCCGATTACAAAATGGCCTCTGTAAATGTTCACTCCCTGTTCGCAGATGTTTGTTTTTACGAGACGATGAACTTCTATTCAGTCTTATTCTTATTTACAATACTTACATTCCCGTGTCAGTTTTGCACAGAAATTTCAAGATTTTACTTCTAAAGCACGAGTTTCAAACAGGTTTATTGTGCTGCATTATGATATCTCCCTGAGTCAGAACTGGCCGATGTTTTGACGCCGAAGATTGTGAAAGCGGCAGCAACTGCCATCGCAAAAGTGGAACTTTATTAACGATATGTTGTTAATGTTTTAATCACTGTCCCTAATGAGAAGCAGATTCAAGAGGTTCTGAATTAGCTGAATTCTCTTCCCTGTAGTGTGTCAGTTGCAGATGAATCAGAACACAATAGCTTGCCTCTTTGTGATATATTACTTACACGTACTGCTATAGGGGATATTTGGCACTCGGTTTACCACGAACCAATATGGACGGGGGAAGTATTTGAATTTCACGAGCCTCACACCAGTTACACTCAAAAAAAGTCTTCGTAGAAACGTTTTTCCATCGAGCTCGAGCAATTTATTACTTCAGCCATGCGAACGCACAAGTGATGAAGAAGAAAGACTCCTGATCGATACTTTTTGATCAAACAGTCATCCAGACACCTTCCTCAAACAGCGTATGAAATAAGAGAAGCAAAAATCAGTAACAATGGTCTCACAAAAAGATAGTCTTGTTCTTAACTTGCTATATAGAGGTGATATTTTGCTGTATTGAGCAACCCAATATCTCTGTAAAGCAACTAAGGGGACCTCCGTTGTAGAACTGAATACACTGACTGAAACCAGAAAGTTATCGCTGCCATCATTACAAGGTGATATTCCCACAGTTTCTATCTCTTGCGTAATTTATGGCTTCACTTGCTACTGTGAGTAAACATTCACGGACGGAACTGATAGAAGGCTTCAAGGGAGAAAAATAGGTATATCCCGAAATGACTATTGCACCGTATGTTTCAGGCAATCACTTGAATCGACGATCATTCCCACAAAGTTCATTCATCAACTACTTGAGTTCGACCACTGTATGGATTCAACTACGGTGTACTCTGTGTCTGGGCATAATTGAGCTCATCGATTGCTCAACTCATGGGAGGCTTGCTGATTGCTGAGCGTCCCTCACCGTTGTGTACTCAAACGCGACTGAGTGTTCCGTCGGGACTGTACTGATTCCAATACACATGTAGACAATACACATTTCTGTTTTGTTCAACAATTCTTTGCGTCTTTACACAATTTTTTTTAAACATTAATGTCACACGTTATGCAACTGCGTCCATCTTGCAAAATGCATCCTTTTTACAACCTTAAGAAGTTGACTTACTTACGCTCAGTGCTCCATTGTCCATTTGGAAATGGTAGGTGCCCTGCGGTACAGGATTTTGAGCCAAAGGCTTTGGTTGAGAACCCTAATCGTTCTCCTGTCTAGGTCTGGGCGTCCTGGCAGTATCTCAGCCCACACACAACCATGAATATTCACAATAACAATAAATCCATACTGCATCGGCCGTCTCGCAGTATAAACCGGGTCGCCCTATCTGCTGCATACAGCAGGGTGGATAGGCGAAATCATGCTACTGCTGACCCCTCCCACTGTCCTATCAAATTTAGCTCTCAGGCCCCTCCCCACCTCCATTTCTGATAATTACTCTACAGGTCCCACAACAGATGTAGCTAACTGTAGTAACACTGAGCCGGTAAGTTCCGTCTCTTGCCTTTCAGCTTCAGGCCTCCTCGTCCCTTGCTTAGACCTAGAATGCGAATTAATATAGGTGCCTTCAACGTTCGCACGCTAAAACATAGGTCAGCAGGCCGCTCTCCGCGAACGAACGTTAGATCTTGCATGTCGACGTCTGTCTGTATCTCGGAGATTAAGAATGACATAGGAAGTAGTTCAACGTTCTGGAACAAAGAGCCACCTTCATTATATCCCCGCGATATATGGTTATACATTCGAGTGACTCCACAACGCGTTACAGGTCGGCTGCATAAGGTATAGTTCATCAGTCACCAGTCGTGCATTTGCATTAAGTTAGATGGATTCCTGTTTAACAGTTAGGACTTTGTTGCGGTCGTTTGGGAGTCTGTTTATAAACCAGCTGTACGACGCAAGGCTTTCAGAATTCATTGCATTTGCTTATGCTCCTACTGACTGTAGTGACATCGGCGTCAAGGACGCATTTTACTCGGATCTGGCCACTCTCCTTCGGTCGACACGTGGCTCTGATATAGTCGTTCTGGCCGGAGATATGAATGCCCAGGTCGGTCGCCTTGGTGAAGCCGAATCTTATCTAGGTGGCAGGTTTGGAGTTGGCATCCAGCTACTCGATCAGATAATGGTGCGATTGTTGCAGCTGTGCGCTGAGCATAAGCTATTTTTAGCCAGTACTGGTTTTAGGCATCGTGCACGTCATTGTTACACTTGGTACCCACCTTCTCCGAATCGGGCCTGGTCTCAGATAGACCACATAGCCGTTAGTTATAGGTGGCGGGGTTCCATTCAAGACTGTCGTTCTTATTGGAGCACGTACTTGGATTCAGATCATGCGTTGGTACGTTTGTTACGTTTGTTTTACGCTTTTGCTCGACAGCAAACGTACCCCACGCGAGCAAAGGACAACCACGTTATCCCCATATGCCTGTTTTAGCACCGACACTACTAACTGGCTTTACCATCGGTTAGGCATAATTACCAAACCAGCTTAGAAAGCTGCCTTAGTGGTACTCACCCCGAAGATCCTGTTATCTGTTAGACTCAAATCTCACAGGCCATTCAGAAAGCAGGTACTGTAGCATGCGGCACATGGGTACATGGGGTAAACAAACATTGGATTTCAGAGAAATCCTTGGAGTTGTTAGAAGCCAGACGGAAGGTTCCTCCTGGTAGTTCACATAACAAGTCTAGAAGAGATATCCGTAGGAAACTGAAACGTAGTCTAAAGGCTGATCGTGAGGCTTGGTTAGTGGAAAAAGTTAAGGAAATGGAGACCGCTTTTGCCTCAGGGAACACCGGCAAACTGTTTAAGCTGATCCGTGCCACCGGTCCCAGGCGACCGTCGGTCAGTGAAGCTATCAGCGAGGTAGATGGCACACTAATCTATAATAAGTCCAGAAGGTTAGAGCGTTGGGCGGAACACTTTGTTTGGTCACTTTGGCTCGCGACTTGCTTCTACCGTATTTTACGTTCACAAACTTGTGATGTAGCACCCTGGTTGGTAGATTTGGAACCACCCACTGAGACTAAGGTCCTCAATTGCCTTTCGGCTTTCCAACATATTAAAGCTGCTGACCCAGATGATCTCGTGCCGGCACTTTTCAAAGAAGGTGGGAGGCGTTAGTAGAGGCATTGACTCAGTTGTTTCAACTTGTGTGGACGACGGAGACCATCCCTCCGTGCTGGGGTCACTCGATAATAGTTCCCATATTCAAGAAAGTTATTAGGGGCTTTTGTGAAAAAACTGCCTGGCAGTTGATGGCTTTGTATGTTCTGTTTTGTGTTTCATGTTTACTCTAAACGATATCAAATTCTTTTGTGAGAAGGTTAATGTAGGTTGTTTCACTTGTCGGTCGCTCGTCAAACTTGATTGGATTCCCAATTCTAGAGGAATTCAGCTTGTTCCACCATTGCAAAATGTACTAGTCAAAGTCACCTGTCTACCTTTGTTGGTGTCTGGCGACCTTTACTCTCCTTGTGCAGTGTAACTGTCCAAATCAGTAAACGCATAACACTGTTTGTCTGTGCAACACTCTGACAAGTATCTCTCTTCAGACTGTTGCTGAGATTTACTGGCACGCCACTTTCTGCTCTCCAAACAGCGTCCTTTACCTGAATACATCCCTTGTTGTCTCCATCAACATGTGTTATTAGAGTTGGCCGAATTCCCTACTTTCTACACATCCTCTATCCAAATTTCTACTCTTCGATTTCTTTGCTTCATCGTCGGAGAGATTACACGACACATACATCCATGGTGTCTGCATGCGTGAGTCACCATTTATCAGTTAGTTCTGACGAACGCTTTAATCATTCGTTTGGTAATTCTCGAACTGGCTAAGACTGAGATGTATATTTTCCAGTCATATCGTTTGTAATGATTTTTCTCAGTAACCAGGTTCATACTCTTCCTCATCAACTACTTATTCGTAGTCCATGATTCACGCTGCTATATAAAAGGTATTGTATGTGATCACGTGTTTTCGTTCGGACCCGCAACCCCTCCAATATTGTGTGACGCGGTATTATTGACTTGACTCATCCGTTTGCATTCTGGATGAATGCTACCGATCGGTTCTGTTTGTGTAAATTTATCCATGGAGATTTCAAAGTATAACTCCGCGTCATGTGTGTTTTCAGAACCTGGGGCTAGTCTGAATTTTGCCACCTAATCTGGTGTAAATATCACTTGGACATATTTGTAATCGTTAGTTTTTCGTTCTTGTTCTCCCGCGTGGCCTATTGTAAATCTCTGTTTAGGGGCATCTGATGGATCTGATTACAATTTCATGTTTTGGTTTCATGACGGTAAAACGTTCCATAAACTCACTATTTAAGTGTCTACTTATTTTCGAATGGACGCTCAGATTATTCCCGGTTTGCATACACCAGTGATATTACTGTCGCATGTCGATTCGAATTATAACCGCTTGTTTATTGAATTATGTCAACTCCTGCACGCGGTTATCGCCAAAACATACTGGTTACAAGACGAGTTTTTTCTATTCGAGTGTCAGTAATTTCTCGGAATAGTTTCTTCTTTGAACTGTGATGTAATCTCCGATATGATAATGACCGTGGCCTGACTCAGGGTTAGCAGGACTGTTGTTGAAATCAGTGTGCTTGGTAATACGAGTCAGCCTGCCCTTTATAGTAACACGATCTGTCAGGATCGTACTCAGTGCCTTTCTATCACTGCATTGTAAATTTGAACTGAGGTCGAAACCAGTCGTGGATTGGGGACATGCCAGTAATTAAAAAAAACCCACGCTGTCCATCAGACGTTTTGCAACATTTCTTAAACTATGATAGCGAGCCGTCGTATCGTTGTGTTGTCAAACTGGGTTGTGCAAACTGGTGTTCCAGTTGTAATCAGAAAAATCTAACTTTTGTACCACATTGGTTCGCGGTTTTTGTGTTGACCGTTTTTTCATGTTCACTTACCACATATTGGTTCACAAAGAAGCAGTGCATTATTTTGCGTGTCTTGGACTTTCGTTCATAGTTTGCGTGTGTATGATGTTTTGCGTCAATTGCGTAAAATTGGCCAATGTCACCTGTGTTTGTGTGTATCTGGATTAATTTTTCCAGGACCTTCGTACATATTGTTGAAAGAACTTCAGCAGGTATCTTTCCTTTCATCATTCACCGTCCTCCGTTTCACAGTGTGTAAATTTGCAGTGAAATGTTTGAAATCCTAAGGACTGCTTACATAATTCTAGTTGGTTTGCAGTGAATTCTGCCCTGCTCGTGAGGGATAACCGAGAGACTGAAGGTTAATAGAGATCATCATTGTATGCTGAGGGAATTGTCAACTGCCTTTTTCGGAACCGGCTGATTTGTTAGATGTCTACTTACCCGAACCGAATAAAGCGATCTTGTTGTGTGCACAGAAAATGGTAAGGTAAATTAATGGTATTGCACGGTTGATGATCATGGGTCTAGATTATACGAGATGCTGTAAACTCTCGTAACCAATCTGTTGATCATAGCGATGGATTTTCCCACCAATGCTGACGCGTGAATGATTGTCTACTATGGTTGACGTCCATTCACCCGTCAGCACTCTGTATGGTCTAGATCTATGATGCTGTTCACAATGTCCTGCGGGGTTTAGCTAAGCACGGTGAAGTCATCGGCGAATTAAGTCCAATGTTTGTTTTCGGTTCAGTCATAACTGGCGTGCACATGAATTACGGCGGGTCGCGGTTGTGTGATCAGGCTGCGTCTGATGGTCTTGGGCTGAAAGCTAATGCTTAACTTCAATAATTTGGTAAACTTTGCGCGCTGGAGTGTTTTATGAACAGGTTGTGGACTTTTTTTCATTAGTTATCCAGTGACAACCAAACGAGTTCCATTGTGGGTTATATGTTGGAAGAATGTACCCCGATGTTCTATTCCTTTATAGGCTTATTGGCTTAAAACAAATGGACTGGTAGCGTAGTTAGATGGTCTGATCATCAAAGCAGCTAACTTCTATTCTGAATAGATCATCGGTTAACATGGAGAATAGCTTCGTCAACTGTTGTGCGAAGAAAGTCGAACTTTTGGGCTATATTTTATGGACGAATAGTTTATAGAAGTTACTGATGTTGACATGAACACGATGAATCATGTGTTGTTTCTTTCAACTTTTCATCTGGTGGCTTCGTTATGTGATTGCCACAATCAACGAAGGCTCGAACGACGGCATCTATGACTTGAGCCTATTGGTTTACGTGTGGGCGAAGTACACCACAGCTGCAATTGATATTAATATAACGTATGTTTCTTCGTGATTTTTAACCGTCGTCACGAAAAGTAGCAATTACACGCGAATTTTGGCGAACCTGTTTCATATGTTTTTTCTCAAACTATCTTGCATTTCGGTTTACATGCCTACAACGTTAGAACCTCAAAAATTTTACTGACTCATATCACATACTCAACGCAGAGTAACAGTTATTTCTGCTCACGTTCGTAATGTTTCCGATTTGGCGTCGTGGTACATTGATTGCTTTTAATTTTGTCCCTGCTGCTGTACTATGTCAAAGTTACTTTTCTGGAAAACAACATGACCCACCCAGTTTACACACGTAGCAGCGTTCGGTGGTTGTATGAACCTACCCCGGAGCTGATGCAACTTTCTGCGTTTTTCAAGCTGTTTGCTGCCGTGTAGATCATTTTCATCCGACCATTAAAATTTTCCAGTTTTACAACGGGTTGTTTGTACAACAGCCAATGTGTGTTTCGAAATTACCGTTTGTGGGCCAGTGTTTCACTCTAACGAACAAGCAATCCCCATATCGCTACGTTATATGTTGCAAAAAACAATGACACTGTGTACCAACAAATTTGTTACTACCCACAAATGATTTGCTAGTTCATTGTCTGTTACCTGTTTGCTGGAATCATCGGCATCATAGTCACTGTGTGCGGAACATTCCACTGTTCACTGCAACATCTTAAATGGTCGTATTGCTAATGCACACGATGACACTCGGATTTGTCTATCTGTATTGTAGAGACATCAACTCGATCGCAGCTTTTCATTTCAGATAGCCACTTTTACAACTGGGATTTAGACTCGAGCTTCATTCTTGTAGTGCTTATCCTTGACACGATCGAAATTTGAACTCAGGTCTACATTCTCATGAAGCACTCGTGTTGACTACTGCGTTATTAAATTCACATCAAACGACACTGAATTACCATCTATAAGTTTTCAGGCTGGGAAGTGTATCTGCGTACGAAAGCTACAACCATCTGTATGTGGTGCTCACTTTTTGACAACGGAATCCCCGATTAGTTGTCAGAAACATCATTTTGTTCATACTTACTTCCAAACGGTTCTCTAATTCATGACGATTCTGTTTTCTCTTATACCCCCATACGTGTTTGTCAAACTAGACCTTCGCTAATCGAATGTATGGGCCTATGTGGTGGATCATGCCGCTGTTCGTTGCCTTCTCCACGTTTGGTGGCGTCAACGGCTCTATGTTGACGGCTTCTCGTGTATTTTTTGTGGCCAGCCAGGAAAAGCAGATGCCACAGCTGATCTCCTTTTTGCATGTTGATCGCCTCACGCCGATTCCTGCAGTTATATTTACGGTGAGTTTCTGATTTCTACTATCTCCGCTCTTATTAATCAAAATTATCACTTTTGTCTCGTTCATTAGTTGTCTTGCTGTGCATCCATTTCCGTTTACTCTTCATGTACCAATATATTCAGGTGCATGACATATACACTGTTTCCTGAAAATATCCTGTAGTGGTCTACTCAATCAAATGACAAGCAGTCAAGGATGTGATGACACTAGAGAACTATAGCGATAACAAGTAGGTATGAAAGTTTACGTACAAATGAAACGAAATGTGTCGAAGTCCGTCGAGTTGAAAAGCTCACCACAAAAGGAGACAGCGCCAGTGAGTAGTATCAGACGACCTCGAATGAATAATTCTACTCGCGACTCAGAAGGCGAAAAGTTGAAAAGTCGGTAGAACCGTGAAGCTGAACTATTTCGGCATGCAATCACTTTGTCGGCCAATATGTCAACGAAAAATGAGAAGAGGTAGAAGGGCTGTGGAAAGTTTCGTTTGTTGCCACGGTAACCCGTAAATGTATGTGCTTTCAAACGAGGATACAGATGGTGTTAATAATGGGGTGTATGCAAACATGCAAAAATACATTACGAAAGAATTGGTATTTTTAAACACAACAATCTTCCATAGTGGCGTCTGTCGCCCCTTTCCTTTTGACGTGCTTGCATGCATATTGAAATAACGAATTTTCGTTCTATTTTGAGCAGTTTAATGAGATCAATGCACTCCATTACCAAGGCACTGTACCTTTCGCGATGAATGTCATGCTTTCTTAGCGCTATTGAGGTTGAACGTGGTGGATAACTTATGGGGAAAAGGTTAATCCATGTTAGAATTAACTACCAAAGCTCGAAGCATGCAAGCAGAACATCTTATAAACAGCTCTCTTGCATGCGACATCTTACATTTCACATCCTGACCATCAAGCTAACGTTGCATTTATTGCTGCGTTGTGCATTGTGAAAGTCTCATAACCTTGATTGCTCGTTGTTATGATTCACTTGTGATATGCTGACCGTTNGAACGTCTATGCTTCAGAATGAAAATCAGCAGCTCTCACAATTCACATTGACTTTTTTCCTGATCTATTTCGTGCGGAGGAACTCTTGTTAGAGCTCGTCAGTAATGCATATCCTTGTACAGACCACTTCTCTATCAAGCTAACTTCAAGCACAATCTCATCTAAACGATCGATTACATGCGCTTGTGACTATTACTCAGGTTGCCTGATCGTCTTAGGAAGAGGCAAGGTAACTGTTTCTTTAATTCCTATCGATAAACTCGCGGTCAACTTATCAAAGGCGTAAACATCATTCTCCAGATTCAGGTGAAAAAGTTTGCGTCGCATGCATATAAACTAAGAGTATTGGTCCAAACATGTCGAAGCACAATGTCGTTTTTTAGTGTAAACTCCGTTGACTTCAATCAGAATCTCGAATTTTTGTTCGGAGTGGCTTCAGCGATCAACTCTATCTTTGTCAACGGAGGTTGGCAAACTGCTTGACGCATTTGGATGAAATCGTCCGAGAACAAATCGCAGATCATAGGACGTTGAATGTTTTCTATTATTACACACTGTTTCTCTCGATGCAATTCATACCTTACATCCACGCGATTTCGTTGATCTCGTGCATCTCACCGGGGATCTTCCAGTTGGCGAAGTTTGACGTAACGCTGCATCGTACTGATGCCCATCAGTTATCTGTTTGTTTGAAAGCCGTATAATTAAGCAACCACATCTTCGGGTAAATTTTTATTCCCGTCCACTGGTAACTAATACTGTTTTGTTGTTCTATGTAAGTAAAACAACTGTTTGCAGCTTTCACATCCTCGTAGACTTCCGCCAGCTCCTTTCAAAACGAGGCGTTAGACTCGAGGTTTGTTGTGTTTAGGGTGCATCGGTAGAGCGTGTCTGGACCACCACTGAGATCTGTCTCGACCACACTTTCACCAGACAACAGTGTTAAACGTTGCGCCGTTGACCTCAGATTGGGCACAATGAATAATCTCAAACACAGCCACATTCGTTTGTGCGTGATGTTTAAACTACCCGGTCGCCTTGATTGGAGACAGTACCTACCCTGCTACTGCCACTCAAGGTATGTGTAATTGTATTTGTTGTGTTCATGTGTCTTTAGCTATTTGCTGTTATCCTACTGTCCACCTTAAGCGAGGGAAAACTCATTGTTGAGGGCCACTGAAGTTACAGTGATGATTTTAATCGCTGTTGACTTGGAGACAGTTCATTGGTGCCCAGTTCCACACATGTGAACTAGTATTATGCGTAAAAATAAGCGGTTTGGCGTGTAGGTATACTCATAAGACGATAGAAGGACCTTCCTATTCTAGCATTAATAAACATCAGATCATTCGGGAGTCATACGTTTTATTATTTCAACATTTCGGGCCCTTAGTTGAAACAAAAACAGTCAATGTATTTGTGATCAATACACCGGTCCAAACATTTTACATTCTATCACTGAACGCAGTCACCCTGCCAACACTTCACGACTTGCTTTCGATCAACAGATTACAAAAGCGATCAGTAATCCTCTGTTGCCTCGAACTGGGTAACAAGGCAAATTGATCGACTTTTTGTTCGAAATGTCCCCACAGGTGCTCAACGGGATTACCATCTTGTACACCGGTCGATCAAAGGGGGTTTGAATACCAACTATTCTCGTTCAGTATAGGGCTCTATTGTCGTATACATATCATTTAGTTGCCGTAAGTGTTCTTATGGAAGCTAAGAAACGAGGCGTCTTGTTTAGCGTGCGTTCATGTTTAAAGAGATTTCGTTTTGTAGTTCTCAGTGGCCGGTGGTTTTCGCCCTTGGACGTCTATCTTGTGCGACCGCCTACAGGTAGACGCTCATAGTCACCAGACCATTAATAGCGCCCACGTAACCTTCGCAAACATTTCCTGCTCATCATCAAATGTTTAACGACCAATTTTTTTATAACTCGTCCATCCACCTTCCGCTTGCCTGCCAAACCAATTTGGAATGTTACGTTGAACATCGATCGACTACCGGAACTACATACATTGGTGAATGTCACCGGAATGTGAATTACCTATTTCTGGTTTTAGATGTTTCAAATCCATTTTCTGGTAGGTTGAGTATGTAGAATCGATTAATAGAACTTGGAAAAAAGGAAATTGATCAACCAATTTTAGTGAACGTGGCCCTGACTGGAGAAAACGTCTTATTTAATTGCAGGTGTAGATGCGAAGGAAGACTGGCCATCTTTGACGTACTTAAACGTTTGTAGATTGTTACGTCTGTAATAGTACAAGAGATCGTGCGTCCAGTTTTTGCAGTTTTGTTTAGTTTTTCTCAGTTTCTTTAATGTTTGTTTCTTATATCAGTTTGCTGTCATGTACGTTTTTTTATTTCTTCATCCCTCATTTCAGTGTGTAGTTGGGCTCGCCTACCTGCTTATCACAGATATTTACGCCCTGATCACCTATCTGGGATTTGTACAGTGGTTGGCAATCGGGGCCACCGTGTTCATTGTGCTACTGTTCCGTTGTACGCGTCGCGATGTCCCACGCCCTGTCCGTGTAAGTTCTGTATATCATCTGGGTATTTAAATCATTAGCTGTCTTTCCGTAGATCGTAGCCGGAATAGTTTCGTGTATATAGTTTATTCACGTCGAATTTCTTTACCATATATTACAACTTTTCCTCAATGAGTCCACAAAATGCGGCACACAATCCTCATCAAATATGTTGTTCACTGAGTGGTGGTGCCGTGTCCATGCGCATATGGAGTTTCGTCTAGCATGTGACCTTTGTTGTTAGACTTAAGCTTTTTTGGCTTTGTATACCCTGTTTTAAGCAACTGTGACGACTCTACGCTTATTCGGATTATACCAACTAATTCTAAGACGTTAACCTTTGTTGTCTTAATAAGTAGGAACTAACAGTATTCCTCAGTATTTGTGGTGACTAGGTTAAAAGTCGGTAACCTTATTCTGGGCGTGCCGCGTCAGCGAGTGGTCAGCGGGCTGCGTTCACCCACTGCACTGTTTCCTAGAATTTCTCAGCTTCACCCCTTAAAACTCTCCCTTATAAGTGATCTCATACTCTCTTGTCGCTCTGAATGGTATTCCCTTGTTCCCCTCAGCTCACACGCGCTACGCGTATACTACAATTTTAACATAGCTTGATATAATGCAGCATAAAGCTACGTGCATGTCCAACAGCCAGTGTGAGTGATGATCACGGTGAAGCATTTACGTCTCAGACTGAATGTCACTTAGAAGAGATCCCGGATCCCCACTTCGAACTGTTTGAGGCATTCTCCTGCTGTCTAGTTTCTTGTTATCCTCCAAACATCGCCCTCCTAAGAACGGTATCACCCACTTTGTTGATCACCATGCTGCAGCTGGGAAACGAAATTTATAACCGTAATACATTAAAAAGACTGAATAAGATTTTTGCACTATTGAGGTGACATTCATGTCTTAAAATGCGAATTCGGACAGATGACCGTAAATTATCATGTTATTCCAAATGAATACGTTTACGCAGATATCAAAGTTTATATTGGTCAGGCAACTACTGTGAACGAGTCAGTTCGTCGCACAGTCTATGCTTAATCCCACTTATGTGACCACATAATCTACACATGAGTGTCATGAGCATGCACTAGTAGTTCATAATCATTATTTCACAGTATGTAAAGACGTTAATTCACTGTAAATGAATTTTCCTGCATTTACCGTCATTTCAAGAGCAATTTGTTTCCGAGATTAGCATGCTTAAGCGATATGTGTAATCCTGTGAACGGACTCGGTTCTCATAAAGCAGGGTGGCTACCGAATTATTGATAATATTGGAGTGAATATTCTTTATCTGAAAAATAGACCTTATTATCGGAATGAAAAATGTCAAATATTAAAATTTCCTTGTTCTCAGCATTAAGTGAATAACTTAAAGAGGCTCCAATTTAGAAATCACGTTTCTAGTTGATTGGAACTGGGGAAATAATTTTTTTAGTTACAACCTTCGCGCTTTTTCACGCTCATACTTTTACAAAAATGGAATTTTCCGTTGTATTTCTCTGAGGAGTAAAAGTTTGGAGTTTCTCGCTAATTAGATCAGTTAACCAAGAAATAACCAAGTCCTAGACCTAGTATCTTTTGCGCTGTCATCCTCTATGTGCGTCCATGGTCTTGAAATATGTTGGCAAAGTGGAACGTTGAAGAAGCCAGAAATTGTTATAACGTGCCTTCCGTCTGCCAATTGTTCTTTTACGACTTGGATGCTATCCCGGATTGCTGCTATGCACCCAGTCTACTTGCGCGGACTCAGGAAGAACACGACTGCCGAAAAACACGCTGTATTGACTACTTCAAGTTCGACAAATGAATCAAATGCATGTAAATATATAGCATGGAATAGTTGCCAAATATGGCCAATTACGCGTTCAGCCCCTGTTCGCTTGTT
>LOND01001074.1:90836-101886 GCA_014220965.1 Paragonimus kellicotti
CTATACTTCTGATGAGCCAAAATCTACTAGTCACTTGCGGTTGACCTGCGAACTAACTCTAGTAGAAAATGATGGAATTTTTCAAAGACATTTAGAAGGGCAAGTGGAATCAGATAGAAAGCAACTCAGACACTTACTACAACCCAGACGAGAGTTGTCCCGTGGTCTAGTGGATAAGTGCCAGAACATCATTCTGCGGTTGCCTAGCGATCTGACGCTTGTTCGTGGATCGCGGACTCGAGTCTCCGGCATGCGTGGTACTGGTTGGACCCACCAAAGTCAAGTGAACTATATATTACCTTGCTGGTGGTCGTTAGGACCGACTGTTCTCAACGTCTGCCTAGTCTAGGAAACAGTTTAACGTAGTTTCAAGCTTAAAGTCCTAGGAATTTTCTTCTGCACAAAGACTGTTTTATGTTGAAATGTGGTTTGAATTTGCATTATTTCACATCAGAATAAAACTCTTCATGACTTTGAAGATTCAGTCGAACCATACTTGCTTTAATCTTAGTGAACTAGTGACGTCAGACCAGAAGTTTGCACACGACCCTGAATGTGTCAACGAATCGTCTTAATCAGACGACTAACAGAAACTTATTGTACCATACTGACCACTTCATATAGGCAGTTGACATGTAGATGTGTGTTAACTGCTACACTTCCGAGAGTGATTTTGTGTTCATGTCAAAAGTATGATGTACAAGGTCCTGTCATCGTTTTTGGGAAAATCGCGCCTTTACGGTCTTATCTGTTCAATGCGGAGCTCGTTCAACAACATCAGCAATCTCAGCAGATGAATATAGACACCCTATTCCGGATGCTCCAGACTACTCCATCACTGTTGAGGTAGGGCAGAATGGCAGATGGAGATAGCCTAGATGTATTCGCTGCCGTGGAGTTGCGTTATGCGCTGTGAGAGGTAATAGTAAACCATAGAATGTCAATTCACTTTAAGGGTTAGAGTGAACTGTTCAGATGAGATCATGACCTCTTGTATATGGTTGTCAACTTCCAGTCTTACTGTGTAGACGATCGCAATGCATTCCGTGCGTCTACTGAAGACAACTATCAATAACATGTGCGGCCATCGCCAAAGGTTTTACTGTACACATCTTTGAAAGTGCCTTCAGTGCACCGGGTTCGAGACAATACCGTGATAACTGTGTGTTCACCAGTTCTGACCAGTATTACTTTGTCTATTCTTGTCTAACTTTAATCAGCCTGGTAACAACTGATCTATATAGGTCGCGTAATATAAACCGCCTTGTGGTACAAACCAGTAAACTAAATTTCTTCTGATTTCAATGTGTCGATCTGACATCCATAGCACACCGAACCGGACCCGCGAACACTCTTCTCGTTTTTATCCAATTAACGCTCCACCTTACCACAAGCCAGTCTAAACAGATACAAGATTGAGCTAAGCGTTAGCGAAACTTCATTGTGTTACAAATGTGCGTCTACTTTTTGATCCGTAAACTTTCACACACATTTAACTGTAATTTTTACGGGATGATTCTCAAAGTGATAGATCCATGCAGATAGGCTGACTTCAGTTCACAGATAAAACGTACTCATTTCAATTACTCATAACTACCGAAGATTGATAATCGGGTAACTGGACGATGAGTCACCACCTTTGTTGACAACACCTGTTTAACTAAATAAATAAATTACTGGAAACACCTTCAACCGCCTAACCCATTTCTGTTCTCTTTCTCTCGGAACGCACCGACGGACAACCAGGTTTCTACTGGAACGGGCAATATCTGATCAACGAACGAGGATCGCTCACGTCGGATGCAACAGTAATGATAGTTCCAGGACGTCAACCGGCCCCAAATATGGAGGAAGTGGTGGTCGTGCTGATGCCACACTTACTGCATCCTAGTGATACACCACGTCCAGGTCCACCGAAACCTCTTCCGGACGGTCTGCCTGAGGGCTCAATTGGCGGTGGTGTGGTCATGCCCGGGTTGGGTACTGGCAATGTTAATCTGGGTGCACCGATTTATGCTTCTGGTGAGTGGCAAGTTGAACTTTCTGTCAAGATTGATTTAGATGTGCTGTGAGAGCTCGTACTATAATTGAACAGCACGCTTTGAGGTAAAACCTTTTAGCTTCGGAGTGGGTAGATTTGATCTGAACTTTGCTACCGTCAGTATTATCCGTTTACCTAATTACTGCTCAGCATGTGATTCGGGAAGTTGAATTCTGCTTATAAACTGGTGGGTTTGCTCAACTCAGCCACTGCAGTAGTTGGTTCGTTGAGGGAACATGGTGAAAATATGTAGATGATCGTTCTGGACGTTGCCATTTTGAGCAGCGTTTGTCAGAAACGTTCGCTTATCCATTCACACCTTGCTGGAAAATGGAAACAAGGACATTCCAGTAAGTCTTTCGTTAGTTCGTACTTGTTGAAACTGACCTCATTGGTCCATTTCGCTTTTTTTTCATAAATCAGTAGAGAAATAGTTTTGCTTTTACGTGATCTCCAGTTTAGATCAACATTATTCCCGAAAAGGATACGGGTTTAAACAAGAATTGTGTGACATCTTTAGCCCGAATCATTTTGGTAACTTTTATATATATATATATATATATATATATATATATATATACTGATTAACCGTCCATGTGGCTGCCAATTTCAGCATCTCACAGAAGAACATTCATGAATAATTGAAAAGTCGATCGTTTCTCAATAACATTAACATTGCGTTGATGTATGGTTGTTTGTACATCTGTGTATCAATATAAACATTAGTACAGCATTTATTAGATAGTAACCTTTAAAAATAATAATTTTAAGATTGTCCTGTTGACTCCAAACTATTGGAAAATCTCCGTGTGGCTGGTTAAAAAATGAGAATAACGACTAGACTTCAGTAGACATTGTTCGACAGTTAGATCTTCTTACGGACTGTACATTGAAACGGTGTGAGTCATTTCCAGAAAACTGGAGAAAAAAACTAGAGTATATTAGCAGTATATCATTAACAATTAACTAGACATTTACTACTTGAACTTTCAGACCGCGTGTTCATCATACTACTGATTTGTTGAACTTTGAATTTCCATTGAATTCTTCCATGATCCGTGTATTCCAGTCAACTTCTGTAGCTCACTACATGTTTCGTCTCTTTTCCCATCTGCACTTGAACACCAAATCCGTAGGATTCCGCTCTTGTGCCTCCGTACATCATCGGGTCAGAGGCAGAAATTCAACCCCCGTAAGTGTCTTCTAGTTAACGCTCATTCTTATCGAGCAAAACCATAATGAATAACCTTTAACCAATTGACTGCACTCTAATTGTAATAACATGTTGTTGTTTCACTGTTCGACACGTTTTAATCGAATGACATTAATGGGGCGTACCCATTGATAAAATCTTAGTTAGCTGGGCCTATATTCGCCATCTGACTACAACACAGGTAGGACATATTTTTACACAAAAACGTGAAACATTTTTCTTCGAGGAAAGCACAAACGTCTGTGTACAGAAATTTAATGATCCATCTATGAAACTCTTCTCTATCGACTCATTTAATGAGAAAATTCAAGGTCATTCGCCGTTGTTTACGTTAGATACGAGCGTTGTTTGAGCCAATCTAGTGATGCAGGCAGTTGATCCGTAGTAGAAAAGTTATTTTTGCGTTGCATAATACAAAATCAGTTGACATCGTTTAAACAGAACCTGTCTCTTATACACATTGACCAGAAACTTGGGGCAGGACGTTTTGAAATCAACCAGTAAGGGCCAATCGGAATTCTTAGTCGATTGGTAGCCATGACATTCAGCCAATCAGGAATCAGCAATTATTTCTGGTCCTACCACACCTCCTAAGATCTTTAGCGTTTCACACTCAGACTGGCGTGCACACTTTCTCGCTTTGATAAGAAACGTTTAATCCAAGATCATTCCTATTAAAAGCGGTTATTTTGGATCAGAGTTTGATGAGTCGGTTGATCGGATTTGGTAGATGCTTCATTGATACCACGCCGAGACATGAATGAACCTCGCACCTGAACTTTTAAATAATCACCAGTCCTCCTCAGTGTATTCTCATCAAAAACAGACAATTTCTTTCTGTCTGTCATATTTTCACTGTCATACATTGTATGTGGTTTTTTATGTGATTCCCACAAAACCAGTTTCATGTACTCTATATAAGACATATGTTCTGTTACATTTTGATCTGACAGGATAGCCATCACTGATAAAAACATTTACAGCATCGATGGACTCAAAGTCGATTGTGTACTGATCACGAAAAACAGCAAACAATTTGTAACTGGGTCTGGAATGGGACCACCAAAAGTGTGGGATGCCCAGGTAAGTTTAACATACAGTATAAACCGCAACGAGTGTGTACGCGTCTTGTTAACATGCATCAAAATATGACTGACGAACTCCTTTGTTTAAACTGCAGTTTGATATATCCCTCAGTTTGTATTGGGGATGATTTGGTCTTAGTAATCAACAACCTGTAACTCTCAGCTTGAAACTGGATACCGCAAACTATAACAACGAAAAGGTGAATCAGTCATTTGTAACTCAGACAACATTTCCCACTTCGTTTCAAAATTTAGGACAATTTAAATGATTGATGTTACATCCGTTGGGAGGTCTAGGTAAATCAAAAAGAGACGTCGATAACTTTGTGAAAAGATAAGTCGATTCTTCAGGTTGAATTATCAGTCCGAATCGTGTCAGTTTATGAATGTAGCTTGTTTTTTGCTATGACCTAGGTTTCCTCAGATAATGAATGAACATTCGTTTGTTGATAATGCGAACAAAATATCAAGGGCGGGCAAAATGTAGCCTGGTTACTCACTGAGCTCATCTGAGTACAGCGGTCAGTCTCATACGACTCCAAACCAGTATTGTTTGCTTTGTTCACACATCTCAGTTAGTTCAATCAATTTCCGCTGGTCACAATTTAGATCCGTCAACATTCACTAGTACTGACTGCTATGAGATGAGGCAGATATCACTCGACTGGTAAGAATTCCCGGATGACCGATCGTTACTAGTGTACGAGAACCTACACGTAACACTACCATCGAACGATAGTGTTAGTGCGTTTGTGAATTGATTGAGAGCATAACTGTTAACATGTTGTCTGCAATGAGTTTTCTTAGACATTTCTCAATGTTATGATACTGTGACTTATTTTGCTAACTCATTGAACGGTACGCATCGTCGTAAGTTTATATCAGGAGGAGGTAGTCGATAATTCCGCGTGCTCAGCTTTCAGGAACATTTGGTATTATCTCTAGCGCACTCGAATTTTGTAAGAGATCATAGTTGGGAAATATCGGTTGCACTCCCTGAGATCATTTGAAGACACCGTGTCTCAAAAAAACATGATCATTGCTAGATAAGCATCAGGCTAAATTCATAAGACGAATGTAACTCACATTTTGATTTGCCGAAGCGATATGCTAAGGTTGTTCCAGAATCAACTCACATATTTTACTGCGTGAGCAGATTATGTTCAGCCCGACACAGTTATCGTGCTGTTTCTTCCAGATGATATTGAACCTACTTCAAGCCCAGAACATTGATCCCTGCATGATAATTGAAAGTTTACTTCTTCATTGGGGCTTTCTAGTACAAGAAGATTGTCAGACCCCTTTAGTATTCGTCTTTAGCGGAGGCGTTTTCTTCTGCAGGTTTATTTTTCAGGAGAAGCATTGCACAATCAGTACGGTTCTAGATATTTGGGAGTCCGTTTTCCTTTCGCCAAAAAAAGTATTCGGGGATAATTTTGAAATTACAAAGCGATCATTAATCGTATTCCGCCGTCGTTTGTTCCATCGGGTTTCTGGATATTCGAAGTAAGCAGAGTGTCTGTTATTATGCATCGTTATTAAACTTTCAAGTTTTTGCGCTTCCTTGGACAGTTACAGGCCTATGGCTAGGCTGTTAATGTATCTCAGGTTATCACACGAAGTCTTTGAGACGTGTTCACATTTTAGGAAAAGGTTTTTTCCACCGGACCTGTTGATCACTCCTTTCTAGTCAGTCTATATGTACTATTATGTGACCCTTTTCCGTTAAAAGTACTAACGACCTACAGTTGAAACAATGGAATATAAAACAGTCCTTTCTCGGCCTCATTACTCAATGTATCACAAACAACTTTTTAATTTGACCATATAGTTTAACTGTTTCACTTTGACTTCCGAATAAGGCTTCCCCAACTGTAATCTTTTTTATTTCCAGTCCGGAGAAGTGTTCAAAATTATGGAAGGACAAGAACTGGGTTGCACTGACTTGCATTTGGCTTGTGATGACACTGTACTAGTCACACAAGTTGTTGATGACCTGGGAGGTGGTATGGACACATTAACTGATCAGAATGCCATGCGTGTCAAACGAATGCAGGTGAGCTGGTGTGATGTATTACGCAAACGCATATTATTTCGATGATTATTTCATGTCTTGAGTGGTTTCCTATATTTTCACGCATCATGGAGAAAAATCTAAATTGGTATTTTCAACATTCACAACGGTAAACTTCTTAGAAAATTCCACTAATCACTGTGTATGCATATCATGTGACTATCAGTTCAGCCGAATCCAGTGGATGTCATGTGTTTTTAACAAACCAAGGGTCTGGGAAAATCTGGTACTGTTGATAGGCTTCACTTGGCTGAGTGCTGATACATTGGTGAAGCTTTAAGCAATGCATTTCAAGAAGCCTGAGATTTTTAGGTGATTAACACTTGGAGCTTCTTCGCCATGATGCCAGATACAATTCCCGTCATTATATTCCCAGTTTTTTACTTTTTATATGTGCTATAGGCATTCCACTTTATAACAACGTGCCCTTTCAATCCTCACTAACGTGTGGGCAATTATCAGGCAGAAAAACAGGTTAATGTTTATATCTAAATGCAATAATACTGTAGATAAGAAACATCGTCCTTAATTTTGGTCAACTGTATAACTTGCATCGTGTACACTTTTAAATTCAGGATCGTTTCTTCTCATTTTTGTAATATGTAACCCTGAGTGGACCATAATTTAGGCATCCTGGATTGTTTGGCACGGTACACTTCTCACTAGTTTGACCTATTTACAAAGCCTTCTTTTTGTAAACCATTCTACTTATCTTTGTTCAGCTATGGGACTTCGTGAGCGGAAGACAATTAGAAATGCCAATGGAAGTCATGTGCACTTCTTTGTCTTATACACATAAAAGCGAGCACGTGATTGTTGCTCGTTCTTCGCAAAGCGGGCCGTCGATTTTGGTCTGGAATTTGCCGGCAAATCAGCGTGATCACGAAATATTCTATGACCCAGTCAATCCAGTGCTGCGTGACAACGTCACCTACCTGAACATATCACATGATGATCGTCTGGTCGTGGCCGGGTGCAAAAATGAGGAACAGGCGTGCTACATGGTGTTCGACCTGGCTGCTCACTATCCGGTAAGTTTTTATTCGGTTGAGTTTTTGGTATGGGTTCAGATGCTACCTCATACGATTGCGTGATTATTTCTATTCACTTGCTATTACGATGATCAGCTGATTCATTGATGTGCTGTCGTGTTCAGGCAGACTGACGAAACAGTCGACAAGGTCGCTGATTCTAGCAAGACCACGCGATAACCGGTTACAATGCGTGGAACCTAAGAAGACAGTTAGCTAAATCACAACTATTGTCGTTATGAGCATTCTACAAGTGATAAGTTGCATGTTTACAAAATTCAAAATATCATAGTTAGTTCGACGATTTATTGAGTCACCACAGGATACTTTGTGATACATGATTATCATAGTGTGTTTTCGTCATTGCATTAGTCATTGTCTGTGTCCTCATTCATTTGGTACCGGTATTCGTACCTCTCCGTTTCACGATGTAATATCTTCGTGTACGCTTTAACGGACGATCAGTCAAATTCAACTCACACAAGCTGTCAGTCACTTAGTTAGAGATTTGACCTTTAGCTAAATTGACTGTTTCGGTGGTGATTTGTGTATCCTGACAGCAACAAGTTTCTAGGTAATCCCGCATAATAGCAAAGCGCCTTGTGGTGTAAAATCTGAAACTTTTTCTAATGGGGGTAATTCTAGAAGAAACATTGTTTTTCCCGTAGTAATCTTTCAAGACTTCGAAAAAAAATTGGTAGCAACATTTCGTTTCATCTCAACACTTAAATATGACAGATAAATAAGTTCACATATATAGTGTACTAAAACCTTAGTGGAACGGATCGGTTATACTAAAAATCTGTTAGCCCCGTTTGCGCATTCTCGCTCTCATTCAGTGGTTTAGGTTAGTCTACATTTATGTTTCTGCTAAATTCTAATTACTTCGTGTAGTTGATCGCAATTACTCATTTTCAGCTACTTGGAGACGAAAACTCTATCACGGTTGATGGAGTTGTCTGGGTTATCTCTTTAGAATTGATGCTGGCAGTGAAACTGGACTCTTTCGAACATTATTATGACAGCCTCCTTATTACTATTTAAGGGGCAATATCTCTGGGGATTACAATTTTCCCTACCATATCCTTCTTTTAACACAGCTTATATGAAATTTTTTTAGCTTAATAGGAATCATGTTGTCCACGAGCGTCCGACACCACAGTATTGTTAGAGCGGTTTGGCCGACATAAGTTAATCACTGACACCGTTCGCAATGTTCGAATGTAAAAAAGAGCGTTCCTCAACTCGGCCCTTTCACTTTTCAGACAGGTGGTAACACAGTCGCTTTCTCGACACGCCCAATGTTCAGTAATGATTCAAGATCTTCCACTGTTGACTCTGTTTATCAGTAAACCCAATAACATATTTCTCATTGTTTTCATGTCCAGGTACCTGCCCAACCACGGATGGTTGTGTTTGATGCGGAGGTGAATGCAACGGAAATCCTTGGACCGGACACAGCTGTGACAGGTGCGTTCCTATAGTTGTCCTGTCTACAGAGTATAGTGCGCACTCGACTCCACTTCCGCTATTTCCATCATAAACCTCATTGATCATCTCCTGTTCTCTTCCCGTTATAGGCACACGTAAAGGAGAATTACTCGTGTGGAACTTGCACACTGGAGAGGTGGTGCGTCAAATTCAAATCAGCGCTACTCTTGAAGGTGGGAACATGACTGCCTTGGCTCCGCACTCAGGTACTGTGCATTGTATTCAACTATCTGAGGATGGACGCTATTTGGTCACCGGAGCTCAAGACCAGTTGGTTCGTGTGTGGCTGATGCCCGAGGAACGTCTACTGCATACACTCGAAGGTCACGCGGATGATGTGAGTTTAAACCGGTCTTTACGCTTCAGTTACCCGCACTGTATACAAACACAATGCTCATCAGTTAAGCCTGGCATCCGTTCGGTGGATGCCCGTAATCGAAAATAGGGATATAAGTTAGCCGAGAAGCTGACCGTTTGGTATCCATTGTTGAACAGTGAAGAACTATGTATAATGTGCACGTGATCAACTATGACGCGCACAATCCAGTATATTCTTTGGACACAATGGACCATCATATCACCTTATTGTGATTGTCATTTCCGTCAAGCACAGTTTTGTGATACTGTAACCTTTACCTGTTCGTGCCCATTTCCACATATTTTAACCCCTAATAACGAATCGTGTCACCACACTTTAGGTGTTTTAATCATTTCTGTCATGGCGACTTTGGTATGACTGGGTCGGTTGCCCCACCAGTGGTATACGCCTCACATCCCCTACATACGACGGTTAAGCCTTTGTTTTTTAGATTGCAACCAGAAAACAAAACCGATATACCTCCCTTCTACTCCACAGGTGGCGCTGATTTCCAACTAAGATAAACTTTCATGTCAATAAACAATGTAACCAACGAAAACAAACGTCACCGTATCGTGTTGTGTGGCTGAGATGAATTGTCGGACGTGCTACTCGCCTATGGACAGAGGATTAAGACATCACTGAACTCTATCCCGTGGTGAACTACGTTAAGCAGAACCGAAGTCTGTTTCTGTGCATCATGTGGTTCTTTCGAATCAATCACTCCATGCTTGCGCCTTAACATTCAACTGGACTATTGGTGCTGTAAACGAGTAAGAAGGTATCATCTACCTTTGTGACATTGGAACCACTGGAGATTACATTTTCATAATCAGTTACTTACTCCAACATCAGCGTCTCCTACTGAGTGACTCTTTTACTTACTCATCATAGTCCACTTCAATATAACCGCATTCTGTTTCACATTGGAACGGGGGCACAGTTTGGTTTTATCTAGATTATGAATAACCTGCCATCCGGTACTAAGGAGGTTGTCGTCCGTCAAGGTGCTTACTGGAATAAGAAACTAGTCGATCGAAAAGCTCACTTTTCACGCTACGAAAATGTTACTGCAGTACGGCACGTACCTCCGTTCATTGTCTCAATATAGTTGAATATTCTTTTGTTCTGATGATTTACTATAGCATTATTTTCCTGGGTTGTACGTGAAACTGGAATATAATTTAGTCAGTTTGTTAAACTGGAAGCAAAGCACCACTGTCAATCTAAGTGAAGTGATGGACGGATTTCAGAGGCGATAAGTCATGGTTAATATCAAATCGGTTTTAACAAACTGCAGCCTCAGTCCACCTATTGTGATGTCAACACAACTACGCCTTCGATTAGTTTAGGTCTCAAGCACACAAAGAATGTCGAGTTTTACTAAGATAGTCTACAATCGGACAATCCAAAGGGTAGCAATCAGATGAAAAGCGGTTGCACACACAATGTTGTATGCCATACCACTGATCGCGTAAAAGCAGTACACAGTGGCTAGTTGGATTCATTTGTGCCCATCTAGACTAACGGGATGAAAACAAGTCAGATATGATCTACATTAACTGACCGGTTACAAACGGTGCCCATATGATCAACGACTGGTGAATGTGAACCAGTGTTGGTACTGTGAAGGTTACTGGATCAAATTCATTTAATACTATATCTGCCTGTCAAGTCCAAATCCAGACGAGGTTAGTTTGTGAGGAGTAAGTCTGGAGGCGCCCACTATGTGATATGTTATTTTTAGGTTCCTCAAA
>LOND01001075.1:20158-33994 GCA_014220965.1 Paragonimus kellicotti
TCATTCGTGACCATTACGATGAAACCAGTTTATAATCAGATATTGACACTCTTCGCAACTGGTGCAGGCTGAACAGCATACCACCAAACGCGGCAAAGTGTAAACTCTTGAGACATCGTCATGAAGGTGCGACCTCGTATCACCTCCACAATGTTAGACTTCGGGTACCTGAACGAAAGAAAGACTTAGGGTCGATTGTCACCCAGGATCTAGGTCTCTCTGTCAACTGCAGGATGATGGCACGCAAGGCTACTAATGTCTTTGGATTCATTAACCGTAGTCTAGGCTGCCAAACCCCGGAGAACTTCGTTTCCGTTTGTTTTATTCTAAGTCACCCTATACTAGAAGCGAATATTCAAGCCTGTTTCCCTTATCTGCATAAGAATGCCTTGCTGCCTGGACAGTTTCAGCGCCGGGCTACATAGAGAATGAGGGGCTTTATGTAACAGGGTCATCGGAATAGACTGCAAGATTTGAGTCTGTTTGACCTAGAGTTTCAAAGGAAGACACTGGTCCATAAATATCAGCCGATCCCAACCACCCTTGCTCATTCAACCTTCTCAGAACTGAACTGAAGTTTTGAATGGAATAGTTCCTTTTTCCGGCATCAACGCTGCCTTTTGCCACGCCGGCGTTATTTTTTCACAGTGCAAGTGTTCTCCTTCTGGAAGAACCCTCCATTTGTCGTTTCAGATCAAACCACTGACGTACTTTCCAATCGACCCGCTCTGTCAAACAGTTGCCAATGGGAAGGGCAAACGGTGTAGGAAGAACTAAATAAATCAGTAGGGCTTTGTATACTGCGTCTGATGCGTGTCTGTTTGTATGCCTCGCTGCATGTCCTGCTGGTTCGTGCATGTGTTCAGCGTGATTGACACTGCCCGACGTAATCAAATGGAACCTGGCATAAGGCCATTTCCCCTTTGCATCAGTTGGCTTATCGACTCTGACCATGAGCTTTCATATGGTATCGTACGTGTTTTCAAATTTGACTTCATTTCTATGTAAGATGTACATCAAATTTTCTTGTACAAAATGAACACCACCTGTTTGAATTGATTTGATTCGGCAATATAGCGTTTGGTGCATGCGTCTCGTTTTCTCGGGGCTCCTGCTGCACCCAGATTGAAACTGCATACGGTGAGCTATTCAGAAACTGTGTTTTAAACTGACTATTTGTGCCCATACCTCCTTATGGAGCTAGTTGAACCCGTTGAGTTGTGCCTGTTTGTTGACTTTTGTCGCACTTATTGCTAAATTTCTGTTCAGTTTGCAGTTTGCTGCTATAGTTCTAACAAAAACTCCTGATGTTCCCACTCTGAATCGATCAATTTAGTGGACTTACGTTCGGCCTTACCAAACAACAGTTTCGCAACTCTGATTCGACAGTTTCCACGCCTTATCAATCCATCAGGCTCACTGTCACAAGTAAAACGCGATGTTTTCCGCCACATTACCACCAAAGGACCACCTACTGTCGCCCGCCCCCGTCGGTTACCACCAGAGAAGCTCAAAATCGCCAAAGCTGAATTCGAGAACCTTCTTGCGACTCGGAATCATTCAGTCCTCCAGTAGCCTCCAAGCCTCATTTTTGGATGTGGCGGCCAACCCTCAACCAGCGACTGGCGTCCGTGTGGTGATTATCGCGCTTTAAACAATGCCACCGTCCCTGACAGGTACCCAATTCCTCACATTCACGATTTTTCCATCGGTCTGCACGGTATGACCATTTTCTCAAAGCTTGATTTAGTTCGGGCATATCACCAGATCCCCGTGGCCCCGGAAGACGTGGCGAAGACGGCAATCACTACCCCATTTGGACTATATGAATTTGTCCGCATGCCATTTGGGTTACGAAATGCAGTCCAGATCCATCGGAGGCTCATTGGTCAAGTCCTCTATGGTCTGAGCCTTGCGCCTGTTCACATCGACGGCCTTCTCATAGCGAGCAAGGAGGCATATCAATACATGTCATACAGACGTGCAGTTTATGAACGTTCAGATTAGTATAGCGCAACCCCTAATCCGACGAAGTATGGTTTTGGTGTGGATTGAATAGAACTTTCACAGCACCGAATCACTCGTGACAGCACTGAACCTCTACCGGAGAAAATCGCTGCCGCCGACGATAGTCCACCAAAACAATTTCAGAGAGCGTGCGTCAGTTTTTAGGTATTTTTAGTGGTTCCTGTCGTTTTTCCCGCACTGTGCGGAGTTGTTGAAACCTTTCACAGATTCGCTGAAGGATAGCTCAAACATTTTGTTTCGCCGACCCAGCTAACACTGCATTTCTCGCAGCCAAAGACGCGTTATCACAAGTGACAACCCTGGCACACATGCGTGTAGACGAAGGTTCGGATCTCATTTTACAGACCGATGCATCCCAGTCAGCTGTCGGCGCTGTTCTGCAGCAGATCGTGAATGGTCAAGTCCAGCCGTTATCATTTTCCTTCCGCAAGCGTCAACAAGCGCCAGCGCGCTGTATTGCCTTCTGTAATGAGTTGCTGGATGTCTTCTCGCCAGTAAACACTTTCATCACCTGTTGGAAGACGGACGTTATACTGTTCCTAACAGATCATAAACCACTCATTGACTCTTTCGACGCCAAACATGGCCATTATTCTCCGAGGGAAATTCCACAGTTGGACAACATTTCCCGGCTCACAAAAGACTTAGGATATACTTTGGGCGATGAAAACACTGTCACTGATGCCTTGCTCAGAGTTACTCTAGGTGGCTTGCACCGAGCTAACACTGTCGACTGGGAGGAATTAGCTCGAGCACAAAACAACGACCCGGAATTGCAGCAGTGTCGCACCTCTTCTTCGCTCAAACTTCGGGAGTTGCCTCTTGCCAACTGCGAAGGCACAATCATATGCGATACCACGACAGTCAGTCCACCGTTCATTTATGCCAGCAAACTTCAGTCGCTCTGTTTTGTCAGAGTTTATCGCATGTCTCATCCCAGCATTCTTACCACCGTCAAGCTGACTTTCAGGCTGACTTTGTTTGGCCGAACATGCATGAGGACATACGAGAATGGGCGAGAACTTGCCTTGATTGTCAACGCAGCAAAGTCCACCAGACCCACCATCACGACCCTGACACACCCGCTAGTCCTAACGTACGTTTCAGCCATGTCCATGTTGACATAGTCGGGCGGTTGCCGTATTTAAAAAATCATCGGTATACCTTACAGTTCATTAACCGTTTAATCCAGGTGGCCAGCGAAAACACCTCTCCCCAACACAACTACCGGAACAGTCGCGTGAGCCTGTATGGACAGGTGGACTTCAAACTTCGGTGTTCCAACTACTGTAACCAATGATAGAGCAACACGATTTCAATCGGCGCTGTTCAGAGGCTTAAACCGGTCACTCGGATTCAATCATATTAAAACTACTGCGTACCATCTGACAGTAAATGGTCTGGCCGAACGCTTTCGTTGTCAGCTGAAGGCAACTTTAAAAGCTCAGCTAGGCTTCCAGCGTTTGATCGATCTTTCTTCATGTTTTGAATCTTATCGACTATAAAGAAAGAAGTTGATTGTATGACCGCAACATAAGTCCTCGGCATGACATTTCTCTCCTCTACTGAACTGTCTTACAATCGAAAGCCGACCAAACTAATTTTGACGCTACCGCATAGTGCAACAGTTAGTAACCATTGGGAAAACCCGGCCCTAGCTAACCAGATTGAACACCAAACAGGAACAAAAGCACTCTACTCTGGACTCTTGTGATTTTGCTTTTCGTTCGTGTGGACGCCCTCTCCGAAAACAATACTCTGAACCATTCCGTGTGATTAGGCGATTCCCGAATTTTGTTACCGACCACAATGGATCCGACGATGAAATAAGCATTGATAGACCTGAAGTTGCTCATGTGGAACACCACCTAGATCCTCACACGGCTTCTGAGATCGAACCCATGCCCAATGACTTAAAGTCCACTGTGCCCGTACGTCCTATGTCCAACCCGGAAGCCCATATTCACCTTCCCCGCACTAGCTCAGGCGGAACGATCATATGGTCAACAGTTTTCAAAGAGTATTCGCTTGCCGTTTCTTTAATTTTATCGGGCGTCTCTATCTCTTTAACGCTCTAGAATGGGAGTTTCATGAAATATTGTAAATATTTTTATCTTTTGCTTCAATTTTATAGGGCCCACAGCAAACATCCCTGCACAAACTGTGCACGACTTGCTGGAATTGATTTGACTTGACGATACACTTTCGTGTGCGTGCCTCGTCCCCTTGGTTCATAACTATGAAGAAACCGCTGCGCAATCATTTTGAACTTTTTGGTTATATCATACTCAAACTCAACTGACTTGTTTAAACGATCTTGAAGCCTCTCTGGTGACATGTCATTCACGTGTTCAGACTTGACGTTGTGAGAATCGCCACTCGTTGTGCGAACCACCACTCGTTGGTGCCTGTTTGTTTGCGGATTTCTTCTGATTTCAGGTTGTCGGAGCAGCCTGTGATCGACATTCTATGTGTAACTTGCCATTTACCGTTTCCACTACAGATGCTTCTGCTACGCTTAACTCAAGATTCCCCATAGTTAGCTATTCATCGACTGCATTTTAAACTGACAGTCTGTGTTCATACCTTGTATTGGGCTCGTCTCTTACAGCTCTTGTTTGACGCATTCAAGACGACCATCCTCAACTTAGCGTTGTCCCTGGCCAAAGTCCTCGGTTCGTGCCACCCAGAAGCGGGTCGGTAATAAGTCGAAGACTTTTTTTGGATCTGCAAAAATCCCGTGAACTCGGTGAAACAAGACGGTATATACAAAACATACAAAAATGAGTTGAAAAATATAATCATGAACCGTGGACGATAAAGTCCCCTGTTATCTGTAATCAAGCCGTCAACCGACGTAGAGACACTGGACCACCATAAAACGCAGATTTTCAGGTCCGTCAATCCTCATGAATCCCCGTGAAGCCATTTAACCATTTTGTTAATGACATCCAACCCCATATGTCTGCCTTCGAGGAGACCTGGCTCGCTGCTAGTATCAGTGACAGTGAACTGAGTGTCTCCGAGTATTTTGTTCACCGTGTTGACTACACCGGCGGGAAGATATGGGCCCCGCGGTTTTCCTCTAGCAATATATCCCGACACCCGTGGTTATCCGCGGATGTCAGTCCAGTGGAAATAGAACGCTCTGTGGATTCGACTAGCATTGCTTGGCCAACATTTACTTTTAGTGGGACCATTTATCGTTCTCCGTCATTCCACGTTTCCGACGAGGACACATTTCTCGTTAACCTAGACAACTTCATAGGACCACAACACTGTACTCATCCGCTTATTAGGGGCAACTGTGATGCACCGAGATGAAACTGGGCACCGTTTTCCATCAGGACTATGAGAGCGGAATCTTGACTTCATTCTCGAAGGTGACACGACGGAGGACGTGGACAGAGCCTATCAGCGCACCGAGGCAGCATAGTTCTGGTTAGATTCCGTCTCTGCTTAACCACGTCATCGCCAACGGGAGCCACCTGGCCACAGTGATCACTTTCTGCTTGGTCTCTCATCTTGACCGCAACTGGTTACAACAACCAACAAGGTGTCCACAATTCAAAAGTTTATTCAGGCTGATTTCAACGACCCGAAAAACTATCTGGATCATTCCTACCTGAACATGACTCTGTGGATAAAAACTACCGTGAGTTTCATAACGCAATTCAGGAAGCGGACGACTTATTCGTGCTGCTAGTCTGTGCAATTCTCCCTTATCGCCCACCTCTTCCGCGCGAAATACGTTGTCCCTCTGACGATTGTCTCCAGTTATTATATAAGCATATGCCGACGGGTAACTGGCAGAACTTGAGTAATCTCTCCGCTCTGCTCTAAATGGGTGCGGGCCGGAAACCCGCGAACACACGGAACTCGCACAAGGGGAGATTCTCCTTTGGGCCTGCGGGACCAAAACTTCTTACTCAAGCATATACGACGATTAAGAAGTATTAAAACTTTCGACCTTTTCTGTGCAACTGCCGAGAAATTCATCGAATATTCTTGGCAGTCTACAACGTCGCACCACCGAACTGGCACCCTATCCCACCGCTAAAGAGCTTCCGGCAACCACCCGTTAAAAATGGGTTCTCTGTGTCAGATGTGGAAGGCCTCTGATTCGGGGTCAATTCATACATTACGATGGGTTCTGACAAGATGCATCCCAGAACTACCAAAGACGCGGTTGTTAGCCCGGCAAAACAGTTTTGTGAGCTGTTTAAACAGACAATCTGCGCTGACGCTCTCCCTGGTGCATGGAGAGAAGAGACGATCACACCAATCTTTGAGTAGATGAACGGAATTTCCCGGCTATTCATCGGCCAATCGGTCATCCCGGCGTTCCGTGCAAGATAATGGGGCGTTTATTAAATCGTGCCATCCTCAACCCTCTTTTTCCCTCTACCCAGCATGGCTTCTTTCCAAAACGGCCATGCACAATAACTATGCTTATTTTCATAGATAGCCTGGCGGAGGCCAAAGGTAATGGCCTCATATCGGGTCAAGGCTTTTGATCATGTCCCACATGAGCCCTTGGACACAAACTAGAAACCTATGATATCCAGGTAGAGTTCTTTTGCTGGATTGCCTCTTTTCTTGATAATACAACTTTTAGAAGGAAAACTGGATAGACTATTTGGTCTCCCTTCTCTATTTCGGCAGGAGTTCCTCAACGGTCAGTGCTGGGCTCTCCCTGAAGCTTATTTGCATCGACAACTTTCCTGGTGTTATTTCCAGCACCCGCTTTTTCATACGCCGGCAGCCTGAAAATCTGCAATGTTAGTGACCGCGCTGCATTACAGATTGACCTCGGTGTGATTATGGACAACAAATGTAGGTATACGTCACCTAGTGGAGACTATGGCGATAACTTTGTGATTCTTAGTGCAATCCGTAGAATAGATATCATGAAATCGATCTGAAAAAAGATCTGATCGTCTGATTGGTGTCTAACTTACCCTCGCGTAGCACCACGAGACGGTGACATAAAAGATATCTCCTACTCTCAGAATGACGAGTCACAACACATTTCAAGCACTTCACGAGGTTGATATGAGACCGTTCCACGAGTGTGTTAACCAAGTGGCGCATTATGGCCGGAAGAAAGACATACTCTCTGTTGAGCGTGCCCAGCGCGTGATTACCAAACCAGTCACTGGCCTAAAAATGTCGCGTACGAATCCCGACTGAAATTCCTGATTTGCATCCACTTCATGCGCTTCTTTAGGGTAAGTATCGTTGAACAGTTTATTGTCACAGCGACCAGTAACGGCCAATAGGAACATGCCAGGAAGCGTTTCGAGCTTCGTCCTCGGACCTTCTGCATGCAAAATTTCTCCTACTTAGTTCTTAACCAATGGAGCAGCATTTCGTTCAAGGTTGTAAACTGCACTTTTAAAAATCGTTTCAGTGCATCGCTAGACTGTTAGTTACGTAGAACCGAATAGTGGTCTTAATGTAAGACATATCGGTGGTCAGAATTTCGTTCCGTTGACCCTGTTGCTCTCTGCCCCGTGACCCTGTCTAGCCAGACGCTTGTTGTTCTTTTCACGGTCCGCGTCTAGATTACTAATTTCTCCAACCTGCCTACCCTAGTCATTGAATCTCACTCGCCAGCCCACACGTCCCATTGTTACGTGTCGGTCGCACCCTCCCCACCCCTGTGAATATGGTCTTCTTACGGGCCACCGTGAAACTGTCACCAACTAATCGGTCTGCCCGAAGGCCGGCTATTTAGATACACATCAGACCGATCCGATCGCATTTCATCGGTTCGTCCTTGCCTGTTTGTCGCCTGTGCTTGCAGTTTCCATGCCGTTGAACCCTTGATGTTTTACTGCGGCCAAACATTGTACCTTATCCCACGAACGCAAACGAATTGAGGTTTGTTTCTTGTAATTGATTATATTGTTTATGCCAATAGTACCACGTTTCCAGCGACTTGACTTGGTTTTGATATTTGGCGTCGTTGGCTATACGTGCGTCACTCAACGTTCGTCGGAAGAACGTACACTCACTCTGTTCTAGGTATTTACTGTAATCTGCAGGAACAGTGTTACACTCTGTATTCAACGTCAACTTTCCAGGTCAATAATCGCCCGCCGGACAAGACAAATTGCAAGAGCATGTTCCAATACAATACACCAACTGCTGACATTAAGCAGTATGTAGCGGATGTTTACGGGAAGTTTATCACAACCGCTGACGTTGGAAACATCCGCCGCAAGTTAAAGCCTGCAATGTCAAGTGAGTTTTTATGTAACAATGGTAACGGAACATCAGAGAACCTTGAGGAAGTGCTGTCGGTGATCAGTGCGGTAGGTGTGGTGCGCACCATGCGGGATGAAGGCAACAGATATACGCATATCTGCTTTGCCCAGCGAACGCAAATTGAACTATTCCGACGCTTCCCGCATGTTGTGAATGTGGATGCCACCCACGGGACAAACAGACACAAGCTTCATTAAAGATTTCATCATACCTTCGTAACTGGAAGTTGTATTAATTTCCTTGTAACAGATTGTATAGGACACGACAGAAGGGTACGTTCGTAGTGAGAAGTATGCTTCACTACGTGGGCTGTTCGAAATTTTTCGAGAAATGATGGGCGAGCACATTGCGGTGAAGACGTTTGTCATGAATAAGATGGCTGCGCAAATGAGAGCAGCCCATGTGGTGTTCGGCTGCGACATAATGTTGTGTTACTCTCACGTAGGTGATGTCCTACGAAGGCACGTAAGCGGGAAGAATTCGGCTGACAAGTTCGTCAAGAGAACGATATTCTTCGCAGTTGTTATTCCTTCCACCGAATGACTGCGGTAGACAATAAGGAAGAGTAAGTTACACTCTTGTACTGTATACTATGGGTTCAGACGTGAATTGCATATCACCCGCCCACCTGACAGGAAGTTTCTGAATTATTTGTTGTCACTGGCTGTACATCCAAGCCAAAGTGGGAAAGTCATGCGTAAAGCGATGTTGCCCACTTCGGCAATCGTACGAATAATAGGCTGGAGAATACAAACGGATGGCAGACTTATGCGATAACTTTGTGATCTTAGTGCAATCCGTAGAATAGATATCATGAGAATCGATCTGAAAAAAGATCTGATCGTCTGATTGGTGTCTAACTTACCCTCGCGTAGCACCACGAGACGGTGACATAAAAGATATCTCCTACTCTCAGAATGACGAGTCACAACACATTTCAAGCACTTCACGAGGTTGATATGAGACCGTTCCCGAGTGTGTTAACCAAGTGGCGCATTATGGCCGGAAGAAAGACACTTTCTGTTGAGCGTGCCCAGCGCGTGATTACCAAACCAGTCACTGGCCTAAAAATGTCGCGTACGAATCCCGACTGAAATTCCTGATTTGCATCCACTTCATGCGCTTCTTTAGGGTAAGTATCGTTGAACAGTTTATTGTCACAGCGACCAGTAACGGCCAATAGGAACATGCCAGGAAGCGTTTCGAGCTTCGTCCTCGGACCTTCTGCATGCAAAATTTCTCCTACTTAGTTCTTAACCAATGGAGCAGCATTTCGTTCAAGGTTGTAAACTGCACTTTTAAAAATCGTTTCAATGCATCGCTAGACTGTTAGTTACGTAGAACCGAATAGTGGTCTTAATGTAAGACATATCGGTGGTCAGAATTTCGTTCCGTTGACCCTGTTGCTCTCTGCCCCGTGACCCTGTCTAGCCAGACGCTTGTTGTTCTTTCACTCGTCCGCGTCTTTTTTGAGGTTCTTAGATTAACTAATTTTCCAACCTTGCCTCCTAAACATATCTAACAACTTTGAATTTGTTAGCACAATAGGCGCCATGACTCACAAGGATTCTTTACATAATGGTTCACCGCTGTCTGTACCTACAGCTTCAAGCACACCACCTCACGTACTCAAGACCCTTACAAGTGGTTTGTCACAGATCTCATATGCTATCTGTTACTCGGACCCCACCGACTTCATTGTGGCTCAGATACATAGACCTTTGGATGTACCTCAGAATTACACTATCTCTATATCTGGTCTTGCCTCGGGTGGATAAGATTCCGTGGTTATCCGCGGATGTCAGTCCAGTGGAAATAGAACGCTCTGTGGATTCGACTAGCATTGCTTGGCCAACATTTACTTTTAGTGGGACCATTTATCGTTCTCCGTCATCCGACGTCTCCGACGACGACACTCTTCTTGTAAACCTAGACAACTTCCTAGGACCACAACACTACACTCATCTGCTTATTATGGGTGACTTTAATGCACCCAAGATAAACTGGGCACCGTTTTCCACCAGGACTATGAGAGCGGAATCTTGACTTCATTCTCGAAGGTGACACGACGGAGGACGTGGACAGAGCCTATCAGCGCACCGAGGCAGCATAGTTCTGGTTAGATTCCGTCTCTGCTTAACCACGTCATCGCCAACGGGAGCCACCTGGCCACAGTGATCACTTTCTGCTTGGTCTCTCATCTTGACCGCAACTGGTTACAACAACCAACAAGGTGTCCACAATTCAAAAGTTTATTCAGGCTGATTTCAACGACCCGAAAAACTATCTGGATCATTCCTACCTGAACATGACTCTGTGGATAAAAACTACCGTGAGTTTCATAACGCAATTCAGGAAGCGGACGACTTATTCGTGCTGCTAGTCTGTGCAATTCTCCCTTATCGCCCACCTCTTCCGCGCGAAATACGTCGTCCCTCTGACGATTGTCTCCAGTTATTATATAAGCATATGCCTACGGGTAACTGGCAGAACTTGAGTAATCTCTCCGCTCTGCTCTAAATGGGTGCAGGCCGGAAACCCGCGAACACACGGAACTCGCACAAGGGGAGATTCTCCTTTGGGCCTGCGGGACCAAAACTTCTTACTCAAGCATATACGACGATTAAGAAGTATTAAAACTTTCGACCTTTTCTGTGCAACTGCCGAGAAATTCATCGGAATATTACTTGGCAGTCTACAACGTCGCACCACCGAACTGGCACCCTATCCCACCGCTAAAGAGCTTCCGGCAACCATCCGTTAAAAATGGGTTATCTGTGTCAGATGTGGAAGGCCTCTGATTCGGGGTCAATTTATACATTACGATGGGTTCTGACAAGATGCATCCCAGAACTACCAAAGACGCGGTTGTTAGCCCGGCAAAACAGTTTTGTGAGCTGTTTAAACAGACAATCTGCGCTGACGCTCTCCCTGGTGCATGGAGAGAAGAGACGATCACACCAATCTTTGGAGTAGATGAACGGAGTTTCCCGGCCATTCATCGGCCAATCGGTCATCCCGGCGTTCCGTGCAAGATAATGGGGCGTTTATTAAATCGTGCCATCCTCAACCATCTTTTTCCCTCTACCCAGCATGGCTTCCTTCCTAACCGGCCATGCATAACAAATATGCTTATTTTCATGGATAGTCTGACGGAGGCCAAAGGTAATGGCCTCATATCGGGTCAAGGCTTTTGATCATGTCCCACATGAGCCCTTGGACACAAACTAGAAACCTATGATATCCAGGTAGAGTTCTTTTGCTGGATTGCCTCTTTTCTTGATAATACAACTTTTAGAAGGAAAACTGGATAGACTATTTGGTCTCCCTTCTCTATTTCGGCAGGAGTTCCTCAACGGTCAGTGCTGGGTTCTCCCCTGAAGCTTATTTGCATCGACAACTTTCCTGGTGTTATTTCCAGCCCCGCTTTTTCATACGCCGGCAGCCTGAAAATCTGCAATGTTAGTGACCGCGCTGCATTACAGATTGACCTCGGTGTGATTATGGACAACAAATGTAGGTATACGTCACCTAGTGGAGACTATGGCGATAACTTTGTGATTCTTAGTGCAATCCGTAGAATAGATATCATGAGAAATCGATCTGAAAAAAGATCTGATCGTCTGATTGGTGTCTAACTTACCCTCGCGTAGCACCACGAGACGGTGACATAAAAGATATCTCCTACTCTCAGA
This sequence comes from Paragonimus kellicotti, assembly GCA_014220965.1. NCBI lineage: Eukaryota > Metazoa > Platyhelminthes > Trematoda > Plagiorchiida > Troglotrematidae > Paragonimus > Paragonimus kellicotti. The sequence goes on from LOND01001075.1 coordinate 32,155, forward strand.
ATGACGAGTCACAACACATTTCAAGCACTTCACGAGGTTGATATGAGACCGTTCCACGAGTGTGTTAACCAAGTGGCGCATTATGGCCGGAAGAAAGACATACTCTCTGTTGAGCGTGCCCAGCGCGTGATTACCAAACCAGTCACTGGCCTAAAAATGTCGCGTACGAATCCCGACTGAAATTCCTGATTTGCATCCACTTCATGCGCTTCTTTAGGGTAAGTATCGTTGAACAGTTTATTGTCACAGCGACCAGTAACGGCCAATAGGAACATGCCAGGAAGCGTTTCGAGCTTCGTCCTCGGACCTTCTGCATGCAAAATTTCTCCTACTTAGTTCTTAACCAATGGAGCAGCATTTCGTTCAAGGTTGTGAACTGCACTTTTAAAAATCGTTTCAGTGCATCGCTAGACTGTTAGTTACGTAGAACCGAATAGTGGTCTTAATGTAAGACATATCGGTGGTCAGAATTTCGTTCCGTTGACCCTGTTGCTCTCTGCCCCGTGACCCTGTCTAGCCAGACGCTTGTTGTTCTTTTCACGTCCGCGTCTAGATTACTAATTTCTCCAACCTGCCTACCCTAGTCATTGAATCTCAGTCGCCAGCCCACACGTCCATTGTTACGTGTCGGTCGCACCCTCCCCACCCATGTGAATATGGTCTTCTTACGAGCCACCGTGAAACTATCACCAACTAATCGGTCTGCCCGAGGGTGGGCTATTCAGATATATATCAGACCGGTCCGATCGCATTTTCACTTATTGGTTCGTCTTCGCCCCAGTCTTTGTCACGCCTGTGCTTGCAGTTCTCCATGCCGTTTGAAACCCTTGTCTGTTTTACTGCGGCCAATCATTATATTCTATCCAGCGAACGCAAACGAATTGGGGTGTGTTTCCTGCAAGTGAAAATGTTGTTTATGCCATTGGTACGAACGTTTCCAGCTACTTCATTTGTTGTTCTATTGCATATTTTTGGCGTCGTTGGCTACACGTGCATCGCTCAAAGTTCGTTGGAAGGAGGTAGACTCACTCTCTGTTCTAGGTATTTACTGTAATCTGCAGGAACAGTGTTACACTCTGTATTCAACGTCAACTTTCCAGGTCAATAATCGCCCGCCGGACAAGACAAATTGCAAGAGCATGTTCCAATACGATACACCAACGGATGCCGCAATTGATCTCTATGTAGTGTATGTTTTGCGGGAAGTTTATCACAACCGCTGATGTTGAAAACATAAGTCGCAAGTTAAAGCCTGCAATGTCAAGTGAGTTTTTATGTAAGAATGATAACGGAACATTCGAGAACTTTGATGAAGTGCTGTCAGTGATCAGTGCGGTAGGTGTGGCGTGCGCCACGCAGGATGAAGGCAACAAATATGCGTACACCGTGGTCGCCCAGCGAACGCAAGTTAAACTATTCCGACGTTTCCAGCCTGTTGTGAATGTGCATGCCACCCTCGGGACAAGCAGACACAAGCTTCATTAAAGATTTCATCATACCTTCGTAACTGGAAGTTGTATTAATTTCCTGTAACAGATTGTATGGGACACGACAGAAGGGTACGTTTAGTAGTGAGAATTACGATTCATTACGCGGGCTGTTCGAAGTTCTCCGAGGAGTGATGGGCGAGCAAATTGCAGTGAAGATGTTTGTAATGAATAAGTTGGCTGTGCAAATGGGGGCATCCCATTCGGTGTTCGGCTGCGACATCATGTTGTATTACTCTCACGTAGGTGATGTCCTACGAAGGCACGTAAGCGGGAAGAATTCGGCTGACAAGTTCGTCAAGAGAACGATATTCTTCGCAGTTGTTATTCCTTCCATCGAATGACTGCGGTAG
>LOND01001075.1:58751-81177 GCA_014220965.1 Paragonimus kellicotti
TGTGAGACAAAACCAATAATTAGTATGGTTTCAGAAGTTCATGATCCTCCGAGTAGTAAAACTTTTTATCACCCAGACCGGTTGAAGAGGCTGACTTAAAGAGCACGGCTTAGCGTATTTCACTGGGGCTGTTCTACGGTAGGGTCAGCTCTGCTCAAAGCGTTGAGAATTTAAAGAAAAAACTGTCTTTAGGTCTAACGTTATTTCGACCGTTCGCTTAGAAGGAGAGTACTCTCAGTGTAACAACTGTGAGTGTGAAAATATGATCGATATACTCGCAACCAATCAATAAATCTCTGTTCTTCTGATATTTGGCTCTTCTTGTTTCCGAAGCCATCACGTTTTTAGGCTCCTATCTTGGATGAGATAAAGCTGAAGCTGATGCTCTGACTTATTGTTGAAGACTGACTGCTGATAATTATCACTCTCAAAGCATCCCTGCAATCCCCCCCTCTTCATGTGAGCCTGACATAGCAAATTCAGACAATAGTGTCTCACTATCCTCTTCCAAAAAAGCCGAGGTAGGTACGTGCTAACCCGTTGTTTTATTACGTCTCAGTAATTTAGAATTCAAAGCCACTTCAGTTCCCGATTGGGAATAGTCGGGAAAATCATAACTCGGCATCCTTTATTCATTATACGCAGTTCAGTGAGCTGGCTGTGGCCTACTAAACTGCCCAAGGAACCCGGTCTATCCACCACGTCCCCAAGGCAACTTATGAATTATTCTTCACACAGTCGCATTTTTATCTTTTTGATGGTCGGTGCACCTAAAAAGCACTCGATTGTTCTCTGTTAAAAATGCCTTTTCCATCTCTTCACTTTCAGTTTCAAATATGCCCATTACGATAATGAGAATAAAGACATATAGGCGAACATATGTTTTCGATAATTCATCTTCAGGCCGGTACATTGATATAAGCGCCAAGTCAATTGGTGTACAAACAAACTCTTCACTTTCCTCGACGTAGTATTCCCTACACTTTTTAGGCGGACTCTTCCTAATTCTTCGTTTCAGTTCACGGCAAACATTTTCGTATTCCGAGTTAGGGATCATTCATTATTTCTGCATAAGCCCTGTCCACTCTGCAAAAAACCACTCTTGGCATGTTAGCTGTACTGCTTTAGAGCGAACCCCTTTGCTGTCATGTACGTGTTTAGATCACATCGAAACTGGGGCTTGGACGGTTTGATTGTGAATGTTGCTTGATGAATGTTTCTTACAGCCTCATTACTGATTTTCTAAATAACCACTATGCATTCAGACACAAACAATAACACAAGACGGACAAAATCAACAGTACTTTTCGAATGAATAGTCTGTTTACATCCGTGGCTAAGTGGCACATGATGGCCTTCCTGTAAAGAATTGATGTCTTTTACGCTGAAATATGGAGCTCAATATATAGATTCCAGTGCTTACATTCACTGCAACTGTGGGCACGTCACATCGGGAAACCCTACTCACCGTCTAGCCTTATCTCTTCTGGAGTGAGACGGCCAAGTTGTGCATCCGTATTATCGGCAAGCCTAACATTATCCGAGTGTTCAGTCTGTCTCAGAAGATCGAAAAAGGCATTATGGAAGCATTCTTGACAGTCTCTAGATTCCGAATAGTCTCCATGTGAGTTCATCGTCATCGGCCAACATTTTATATCATCAATTTGTCACGCAACTACTTTAAACGTTTCTGAATTGGAGGGCAATTGTATAATAATTTGCTCTTGATTCTGCTTGGTTGGCAACCGTGATGATATGAAATGTTCCGTAATGAGTCCGATGACGAATAATCGAGGACAGACTGTTTGCTAAACCACCTTCACTTTTGAGTGTCTAAACTATCGTCTGTGGTGGCATATACGTGACAAGTAAGCAACGCCTTCTTGGTCTGTGTTAGCAGACATTGATTTAAGCGCTGAGTCAGGTGGCGTACAAACAATTGTTTGTTGAAATTCAATTGATTAAGCATTGCCTCAGAGCTCAATGAGATCTTGGCCCCAACTCGATAGTAAGATTTGTTCGTATTGCCACCGGAGACCTTCTGATGAACCGTTGGTTCGTAGCGTAATCCGAGGGCCAATTAGAATGATCCAAGACGTTGGTGTCGTAAATGCGCGCTTCGGAGACACTGCACTCGTTCAGTTCAATACTCAGGAGAATGTTCTTAAAAGCGGTTTGCTGGCCTATCTTTTGGAGCTTGCGGGATTTCAAGAGCGTCAATATCGTCAATAATTTCTTCGCTTGAATAATCGAAATTGAGGTGGAGAAGGAGGAAAAGGAAGAAGAAAGTGAGGGTGCATGGACTGATTTCAGAGTCACAAGAACCTTGGATACCTTCTGGTCGTTTTGACGTTGGAGAGGCTTTAATTAGGGGACCAAGGATCCAACAGCTTCTTAGCCAACGACGCATTGCTTTTTCTTTGCCAACCTTACATGGGGCCGCTGCCTCAATGGCATGACTAACTCGAAGGCGAAGTACCAGCTCAGACTCAGGAGCAGTCAATATGACAGTGATATCCGATTTCTGTTACCGTTATGCACGATAGATATATTCAAAGGTAGACTAATCTTCTGAGGAGCTGTCTCTTATCGGTGATCATGGTCATTCTTTTGGCAGTTATCGAAATAGTTCTGCGATAATTCAATGTTCATCCTGTAAACGTAACTGGTTCCCGTCTGTCTACCCCTTCCGGCGCGTCTGATATGACTATACTTAACGGAGAAGAAACACTGTTCACCACCGTCTTCCGAGTCAGCGCAGCTCGCAAGCCTGACCGCTCAGTCATGGTGGTAGACTTTGTCTGGAGGCAGTCAAGCATCAGTGTGAACCACTGATGTATTGCTGTCTATCAGGATGATGATGGTGATGATATCTGGAAGTCGGTCAGAGTTCTCGATCGAATCCTTTGACACAATATTCTGAACCGCTTGGCGGCCAGTGGATGATTGTTGGGTAAATTTGATCCGTTTTTATGGGGAATACTATGCTACTTTTAGTCCAACTCCTAACCTGAAAGACTAGGACTATTTTGTCGGCTGAGCGACTCCTTTTTCTATTGCCTTAGCCGATGGACTGTTGAATGTGTCTAAACATTGTTCAGTCTACTCATTTGACTGCGAATGGTGTGATGAAGGGTACACTTTGTTCACCAGTGGATGGCATTCTTTTGTTCGGAATCACTTGTTGACTCTTACTTTTGATACATGTGTGATACGGTTGCTTAATCATCGTGACTGTTCTGGTTGTGACCAGTGTTATCATTCCACACTGTTTTGAGTGAACTTTAGGCTACATGAAGTAACATTGTCTGTTCAGCTGGCCCGCGAATTTAACCGATACACTGGACTATTACTTGTTAACCGCCGGGCATCGCCGTTGTTTGGGCTTGATTTTTTGGTGCACACATTTACTTCACATAAGGGTATTTGTGAACCACTGGACATATATGTTCGCCAGTATGTTTAATACCCGTGTCCATTATGAAATTGTATGTGCATCTTGAAGCAATAATCTTGATGAAAAGCGTAGAACACGACTTTTCCCTGTGCAACACGTCTTAGCAGCGACATTACTTCGAATTTTTGGTGTACGCTGAATCGTCCAATAGCCAGTCTTGCGTTGTCGGGTTGCATCATGCGTCTTTTTCGGATTATGTTATTTTGTCTGTTCACTCAAATATCAATCGTGACTCATACTGTCAGCCTTGTCGTCGTCAGTTGAACATTTGCCATTCGGTTTGGTTTTGATAGACCCCCTTAACTACAAACGAACAATCACTGGGGTCCCGCGTATTTGTCTACCGGTATTTCTGTGTCTGCTTTTGGTAGTCTTTGTACGATGATTTTCGTTTACATTGTAATGCCTTACCATGTTGTTGGCTGGTAGCAAACCTTTCTGGAGGTCCGCTCGATCAAAATGGGTGTGCGGTTTGTTATGCATTCCTTTTTGAAAAAAATTATTTGGTCCGTCGTCACCGCACCTGTACGGGCACGACCTCAGCAAACGTTTGATGGGAAAACGGAATTTGCGGCAGATCACACACTGCAGCTGGACAGGCTGCTGAATTTAATGAGTGCGTTATCAGGTTTGCGCATATCTCCTATTTGGCTAACTAAACGTGGCGATCGAATGTGCTATAATGGATTCCTCCTGATTTCATTCACGTTTGCCGATCTTATTTCCGTTGACGTACACCGCACATCATGGTTAGTGGAATAGCGCTGCCGATTCGCGACGGTATATGCGCGCAGACATTGTTTACTTTTAGGTAGTGTGGTGTGCTGATCGCGGACGCGGTTACTGTCATCAGCACCATTGTTCGTTTTGTTGTCAGTGTCAACCAAGCCACTTTTCCTCATTTTCTGGAGTTAATTGTTTATGTCCTTCTTCTGATTACCACGCAAGGGAGATTTTGAGGGATCTGTTGCAGTTCGTGACGTTTTATCGATATAATCCACTTTATTCGGAACAATACCACCCGGGCCCTTATCCGGCGATAAAATGATAATATCCATTTCCGTCACCTGCTGTTTAGTTGATCTTACTGATTCAGTAATCCATACATAGTTTTGTTTGATTGTCTTACGGCGGTACTAGTGAGATAACTCCCCAATTTTTTTTCTCACTGACTAGCTGTTAAAACCCGACACAGATACCTTCAGTTGATCACACAGTTTCTCAAACTGTGTTTCGGCGTGGCTCAAAGTTACAGAATTTCGAAATACGAAATCGGAGACCTGCCGACAATGTCTCCATTTGCTTTCCGTCCAGCGAGCGCACCGACAAATCCCGAACGTGACAGTCCATTATGGGACGAGTGATCGTTTCGACACCTTAGCGTGTGACTCCCCTCTTTTCTTTGGTACTGAACATAAGAAATGTGTGCATTCAGTTCAGCAAAATTGATCATGTCTGTTAACCACAGAAAATAGCTTTTTATGGCCTGATCGAAAGCGAGTTAGTTTGTAGGTAGAATTCCACATGTCTCTAATGGTTTCGAGGTTGTTCTTTCATACGGGCATCAGCTACACTGATACATGTTTGTCATACGATGTACACAGATTCATGAAGGCGACACTGATGCATTCGTCCGCGATTTTACACGTTAAATGGTTTGGGCTGCACGATAAGGAGGTGTTAGGACGAAGACGAAGGTCAAGAAAGAGATATCAAGACCTGCTGCGAACTGAAAGAATTCCAAGTACCCAGTGTGGCTTACCAAAGACTTACGAACCTGAATTTTAGTAGTAAAGTTGTAATTTTTTAAAATTCACTCAGGTCTTGCCAACTTCAGGACAATTCAGTAGTATTCTTGTAGATGGTTGAAGTGGATTTGGCTGTAGTCTTATCTTTATTGAAATTTGAATACCACCAAAATAAGCCTGTGCTTGGGCGTTCAGTTATGCGGCAGCTGAGCTCTTGTGTAGTGTGGATAATTCAGCAATTAACACACTTGTTTCACCAAATGAATGGTTATTAAATTCCCAGTCTACGTGGACAGGGTTGTGTTATGACCGAATACCACTCAATACGAGCGCTAATATTGAATAAGAATAACGCGAATTGAAACCCTTTCCAGTGGGCATCGACCTCCGAATAACGCGAACGAATGAAAACTGACAGAACACTTGGCATAAGTATTGCATTTAACCACCAACCGCTCAGCAAATTTGCATAGGGACCTTCTTTGTGTGTATGACAGTTATCGTGCCTAAAGCCGTGCGAGCGCGTGAAGGTATGGTTCAATCCCAAGGTGGTCTACATCCCAGTAACAGTTAGATATATTGGATTTGCGACTGTGGAATCGTATTCTTTGTGTTAAGTTTACCCCGACAGTTTGGGAGGCTTTATCAAGTGGACACTCGAGTCTAGTGTTTCTCATTGTATACTGGGGCATAAAAATAGAACATACGGTCGATCGTGTGTTTTGTTCCCCTAGTAGCGGTTCAACCGTCAGCTCCATTAAAAGCGACCTGTAACTAACGAGTTACACAGATGACGGTGCATTATTTTAGGTTAACCCAACTGTCGCTTGATCCTGCAACCGTGTATCTAACAGTCGGCCTAGTTATCATTCAGCTTTCCTGAATCTAACGAAATCGATGTCACAGGGGCGTGTTCAAGAATCGCCTGTAGACAACACATACTGTTGTTTTCAAGTAGTTGAGCAATTATCACGTTTGAAATTTGCCCACTGACACAATAGTGTTGCCTCTCACGGAAGCCATTGCCATTAGCAGGTTAAAGCAAAGGAAATTAGTATACATTGAACGTATCACATTCGTATTTCAACATTTTTTCATTAAAAACACTAGATTCGAATCGCTGTTGTTAATACTGGTCATCATTTACGTACCTTCAAACAGATTAGAAGTTAAAAATGTGGGCGAGTATTTTGCCCATCACCCCGTTGACCTCATGCTGTGCATAACGGAATGTTCACCTTTTTTTCCTCGCATTTGCTGTGCAAGCTATCATCCAGTGGGTGTGGCAAACATCTACAACTTTCACTTTTCTTCTGTCATCGATTCCTCTTAAGCATTGCGTTCTTTCATATTATCATGTCCACAGAACGGGACATCCGGCTATACACGTGACCGTTCTGATCTCTGGTTAACCTAAAAAGGTGCACGTGTTGTTACCTATCACTGTCATTCCAGTTGTCGCACTTCTGTTCTACATGTCCAACTGAGGTTTGCCAGGCCAGGCGACGCTAAGTTTGTGCACTTTTAAGTGCCATTTTTTTCCATTTTCCGATCATCATTCTTCTCTGTAGAACTACAGACAGTGTTTCCATTTTAGTTGTCGCTCATTATCGGAGAACTTTTTCTTGCGTGTTTTTCTTAGGTTCGGTGTTTGCGAAAACGAAACCCAGGCACCGGTGGTCTAAGGTTGTACTCCTGGGGACATTGCGGGCCGCGTTTGCTCCATTCTGTTGGGACTATTGGTGCAGTCACTTATCGTTCCGTTGGGCTGTCTATCTCATGTTTCATTTTGTTCTCCAGTTCATTCAGGTCGTTTGTTTTCTGCTCATCGATCCTGATACCAGTAGGGTAAGTAATTGTGTCCTTGTTTCCCCCTATTTTGCTGCATGTGCATTTGACCTTTGAGAGGGAGTGGTATGTGAGTGTGCTAGTCACGTTTTCCAGTGTGATGTAGAATCGCACATATTGCATGATTCACACGCCGTCCTGTCAGCGATAGCTAATAACCTATTAATGTTATGCTACGTTTGTCTCCGGAGCCCTCAACTCAAAGAGATTGTGGTTGTAGACCTTAGAGGAGATGGTAGCTGATAGAGTTCAAGAGTGTAATTACTGACGTTGTTGAATTCATTTATCTGTGAAGTAACTGAACTCACTAGAACAGGTCAGCGAGATCCACGAGGAAGCTAGTTGTCTTGCAGATATCACCTTATCCTCATTTTCAACTTAGTATTTAGACATCTTAATGATAAACGTTTGAATTGTGACTTATTGGCTTTGTTATAAATTGGGCCCCGTCCCTGCCATCTCCTTTACGTAAGAGCTATGGCTTGTTTTTTTCGTTTCATGAGTGCAGGACAGTTGAGTATCCGTGCCATCTACCGACGCATTGCTCTCGATGATGAGACGTGACAGGCAGAGCAAGTTAGTGCTTGGTTGGTTCACTTCTGTTCTTGCATATAACGATTACGCGCAACCATGCCTAGCACTTACTGAATAACCCGCCTGTTTTGAAGTCGGCCGTTGGCACACATGATGTTGTTTAGACAACAGATTGTACTCTGTCTGTCAAGTCAAGTCAAACAAAAATGCAAATTTTCAACGGCAACTTACACTTTTCTGCAACTTAAGCAGACAATGTAAGAAGACAAAGTAAAAGTCTTGAAACTAGCTAGTTAAAATTCCTAAGAAACGCGTGTTTCGTACAGGTAGGATTTACAAGTAGCTGGCTAAATAGGGAATTGCAGAAAAAGCGTGCAGTCTTATACAAGAAAATATTGGAAGACGTGGACCAGGGTGCATGCATATGATGACAGAGATCAGGCAACCTTTCTGAGATCAGTTTTTAACAAGCATCATATCACTGTATAACGATCAAGTAGATGAAGTTCACGTTGAAGAGTCCAATGCATTTCGTTAAATGCTTCGATGATCGAGAGTCTAATGTGAAGTGTTCGTCTGACAAACTGGGATAGAGAACAGGTGAACAATGCAATCAGTGGGTGAGTACATAAGTGCTTATGAATCGGTGGATAAATCAACAGTCAGAATTGGAGTTAACTCGTTGAACATGGTGTTAACCTTTTGATTTTAATGAATACGTCAACCACATTGAGAGATCATGTTTCAGTATAACTTAGTATAACCTTTGAGTTTTAGTGATCGGGGTTCAGAGCCTAGTCGTATAGTTATTGTTCGTCCATGTTAAACATTAAGTGATATCGGTTACTTTCGTTAGTGAAAATGACACGTTCACGTTTTTCGGAGAATCAAGTTGGATGGACGGAGTGTTAGATGACATAACCAAACAGTTTAGTCGGTTTTTTGGCGTGGAATCGATTGATTCGCCTTGAATGGAATATTAGCATATGTGTAAATAGAGATGTTTGGACTAACGGGCATCGAAACAACGTAGACAGAGAAGGAAATGTTTACAGAACCCCCAGAATCTGTGTAAAGCAGAGGTGATTGCCATTACGGATTAAGAAATAATTGGGATGGAAGTTAACCAAAGACAGTTCTGTCGTATTCTTGAGGGAATTGGTGTAATTCGCTCCTGTCTCCACTGTAGTCCTAAACTCATGTAATTTGTTCAATCTTTCTTATCCAGGTAAGATAGCGAAATAGGACGGTTAGTGTTCTCCGTGCATTTATACATAGCTTACCTATACCTGGTCCATCGTACATTTTGGCATGACGTAAAACCAGTTGTGGCACAGCTGACTCTTTTTCTTAAAAGCAGTCATTTTGCTTGCCGAGATGGAGATAGTGGGCGTTAGTACTGCAGCAAATGAGGAAATAGAAATACTTGCTGCGAGGTCATCTGTAGCCTTTAGAGTATTGCATTCTTCGAGGTGACACAACATCATATGTTTCCTGACATCAAAAAGTACCTTAGCATCAAGTTGAATACACACGGTCTTGGTCAGTACGTCCGTTTAGTCCGAATGCGGCTGAACTTGTCTGGTCAGATTCAACCAACACCGGCATGTTAGAAGTCTACCTCACTGTCTGGATGTATTCGTTGATACATGAGACAGTTAATCTATTTTATATAGAGGATCTCGTGAATAACCAAGCGCAGAACGGCGGTCATTATCACAGTCGAACCAAAAGGATTGGTCCTAAATGTAAGATAATAGAACATTGGAAACTGCTTTTTGATGGTTGATCGGAATGGTTTCTGCTGGTTTTTAACCATAAAAAGAGCGACCATTGTTTTCGGCGACCAATGTTTGTCTAACAACTTTCCAGGTAGAATTACCTCCACTTTTCGATTCGGACCATAGGGCAGCCATACATTCATTATCCTGTTTCGCGCCGCATTAGGGCTTATTCTGTAATTTCCGTTATCTATCAGACGTATCTGTTCGTCGTTTTTATTCGTAAACAGTTCCTGTATACTCTTCGGTTGCCCTAATAGTTCAATGTGATAAGGCAATGAAGAATTGACGATAAGTGTCCATCTGTGCGCAAACGTACATGGTTTTCTTTGGATTCTATCTGTTTCGCGCTGTCTACAGTATGTTCGATTGCACCGTGGTTAAACGTATGGCCAGGTTGTACAAACCATTTATCCGGTGACCGTTGCACAGGTGACGTTTTCTCGTTGTTCTGTCGCAATGTCAGAACGTTAGCGCTATTTTCATGGTGGTAAGTATACTCCCTGATCCTCGCAGTTTGTCACAGTTTTTACATGCACACAGGCTTTCGAAAGAAGAGCAGTAGACTCGAGTTTCACCCTTATTCCTTCTCGTCAGTAATTTTCAGAATGGGTTAGTTAGAAAGTGTATATGAATGCGAAAGCCGAGTCTATCTGTGAGTCTTTTTCAATTTATACCAACCTAACTTCCATATTACTTATCAGTAATCAAAACATCTCTCAGTTTCTGTAATGAATAGTTATTCGCCTGTGAACACGTATGTTCGATCCACATCGGGGTCAAATGTCTGAGTGTTACATTTCCTTGTAATCTGAGTTGATCGGTTCCTTTTGCTGAAATCTTCCGATGTCCAGCGTACTCCGGTGTTTAAAATCCTTCATACACCCATATATTTATTTGGGTCACATACCAAAGATCATTTCGGAGATTTTGCGTTTTGTTTCACTCACGTTCTGATGAAACCTGTCACATTGTATTGGCTTGCTTAAAAGCGATTGAAACAATTGCCTCTCACATCGTCACTTATATTTCTGTGGACATTTTCAGTCCGTTTCGTTCATTGCTGCGTTTTCTGGCCGCCGGTCATTTTCTGTACGTCACCTACTCCTCTTGCTTGTCTTGCTGATGCAAAATTTCCTTATCTGACTTTGTTCAATCCATTTTTCCCGAACGTGCTGCAGCTTTTCATAAGTTTCTTCACTCTGTCATTCTTTTCACCCATTACTTGCTGTATTTATTTAATACTTACAATGTCGTCAAATGTTTAAACCACTGTGTTTCGACGTATACGCAGTGACCGTCAGTTTTTCATGCCACATTAATAGTAAACGCGGTTGCAGACAGACCTGAAAAGCACTTATTTGTGTAACTCAAATCCTGTTTTCTTCAGTTTTCTTGTCAACGTTTCTCTTCGCGTTCATGCATATGAGCGTATTTTCGGTCTACTGGATATGCTTATGTGACGATTATTCGTGTATCAGGTACGCTAGGATCCTTTATGACGTTGACTTTGATTTCCCCTAACTTACACTGTGCAGTTTGACAACTTTTCAAATATCACTATCACGATGCGGTACTCTCATTAGGAATGTCTATAACTGGTGTAGCTGTAAATGTGTGTATCCCATCGTATGCACGACGTTTGTGCTCGTCAGAAAGATGCCGAATGCTTACTAATACACATTTTATTACTTGTAGTAATCAAACCGGCCAGTTCGATCTAAGCTGAATTCCCTGAGCTAAACTACATGTGTATCATGTAATCTCATAGTTTATGTTCTAGGTAATAGCTTCGACGCTTTCAGAGTTGCCAAGATTGGATCGAACTCTTTCTGCTTTACTGTATCTCTGGTCGATAACCCACCAACACTAGCGTCAGCATACGCGAAGAGTTTCAACTGATTCACTGAAAGACAGTACAGCAAATGAATTCCTTTTCCTTTATTCATCGTCAGGTTGCTTAAAACGGAATTATTAGCGTGACAGAGAATCTATTTACACTTATCAAATAAATGCCAATCAGTTAAGTGAAGACAAGGTCGTTGCGTTAGTCGCATCGTTTGCTTAGTTTGTGAATGGCGAATCAACAGCGTTACACTGTCAAAATTATATCAGACCCACTGTAACATTCGCTTCGAGTTATAATCCCAATTACCATATGACTGCTTTCTTAGGTGCATGTTTGCTTTGTCGCCCACTTGGGCACTAACAGTATAAAAGAATACACAGGAAGAAAACATGACCCTGTCGGTGATCCGTTTTCACAGGTTTGTGCTATTAACCCACCTGCTGCCTGACCGAGAAAGCTTTGTAACTCTGCTCCAATGGCACCACCAGTGAAAGACGAATAGTCTTTTGGAGTTCAATCGTAAGAAGTTGCTTTTTGCGCACTTTGTTGCTAAACCAGTCACGAGGCACTTTTTGTCTCTGATTCTCGTTCAAAATTAACGCTTTGACTCGTCACTAAGACATTTACTATTACAAATCAAACATCATTCACAAGTGAACGCAGCTTTTACACTCCCATAGATGTTTTTCTCCAGTCCCTTATGTCTACCAAAATTTCGTACCATTTCTCAGTCAATTTTATAATGTTAGACATACTATTTTGCTGCATATTTTGGGTGGGTTTTTACCTCGGCCTAATCGATGACCCTACGTTTCGAAGACAATTCGCATGTTGATACCACTTTATTCTATGTATACCAATTTCGTTATTCCTGTAGCCCATGTTACAAGACCACAACTTCTGTCTTACTGCATCCGAGAGCAACACCCAAGTGGCTAGACAACAGATCGACTATAAATTGCCCACCTGTATTTGCTTCACATTTGGCTGAGTTCAACCACTCCGTCTACATATTCTGATAATTTTACTGGGTCTATCGTTTTTTAGTCTTTTCTCTGGACAGGTCGTATTCTACTCATCGTTAAAACGACCAATATCGGTCTGCTTACTCCACTGTTTCGTGCACAAAATAAATTTGTAGTGACATTGGGTTTCTGACTTGAACATTAATCACAGCCATCGCATTCACATCATAGACTTTTCAGCCAACGATGCCCCAAAAGAAGCTCAGGACTCAGGTTTCGCTCTTGTTGGAGCTCATTAATGGGCTGTGAACTTCGACCATGCTGTCATGTCGCAGCCGCATTGATCATTTCACCACTGATAACTCTTTATGCCCGACCGAATTTTCATATCCAAACACTCGAACACATTTGCTTGTGAGTGATGTTCACGTTGCACAGTCGCCTTTAGATGAAGCGTAGTAACTGTTGTGCTAATTTCACTTGACGCCCTCACTCTCAGTTGAACTCGTGTAAAACGTTAAACCTGCTGAACGATGTTTTGATTACGGATAATTAGTAGCGGATATTGGTTGATATAAATTGAACAACACGTACGATTGATCAAAGCTTTTGTCTTCACGTGGATTTGTTGGTTGGCCTCTTTCGAAACAAAGTACTATATTCAAGTTTCGTCCTTGGGCGAGTTCGTCAGTATTTTTCCAAAGCGATGACAAAAGTCTGTGAATACGAAGGCTGCGACTTTGGAGCTACCATGATCACTAGTTGATAGCCCGGATGCACATAGTTCACTCATCTGTATCGTATAGTTTTTTACGCAGCACTAGTTAACCACTCCTGTCCGTATTTGAGCATGATTACGATTACATAATTGTATCATTTCTTGTACTTGTCAAACCCGTTCAACATGTCCTGTCTTTCAGACGTCTGACATGATTTTGCTCACCCGAGCAGCATTGACATATTGTACTCCACTTAACGTGATGGTGAATTCCCAGAAAAAGTTGTTTTCTGCACTGCCATCGTGCAAATATTATGCCTACTGCTGTAAAATTGACTGACTGCTAATTGGCTTATTAAACAACTTGAGAAAATAGACCTGTTGATCAGGAGCACCATTGTAACTGCTCACGTGTCTTACTAAGTTGGAATTTAGGTTTCCTGCTTTAGATTGCAGTGTCTGCTGCCGTGCGGCTTACGAGTTCAAATGACGCCTGAATACCGTGAAATGCTAACGTCTAGACTGGAACATTCTCCTCCTGATTCTATTAGTTAGGGCCGATATCACTTAACTACTGTACGCTCTTACATCTCGAGATGTCATTGTACCTCGTTTTACTTAGATGATCCGATTAGACTGACCTATTCGTAGATAGGTTTCTTTTTAACCTTATGAACTGGCCAACTCGTATGTAACTCCCACGGGACTGCTGATTACGTTGAGCGTCGTTGGCTCAACAACGCTCTTTCCAGTCTGTTTGGTTTTCAGTGGTTCGTGGTGGTCGCCAGAAAGCCAACGTTAACTCTCGCTTAGATCAGCTGATGCAAAATGGCTCGCTCGTGATAGCGTTAATCAATACGTCGTAGCGCCTACGCGGCACTGCCAATTTTAGTTAATCTTTTACGTTATTTATTCCGTCCTCTCAATTGCACTGTTTGGTTTATCAACCCGCGGTGGCATGGTTGTGATCGCCAGTAATATATATGCTCACTCTGTCCCACATCGCTTATTTGATTACTCTCGGTCGTCTGTAACGTTGTTAACTGGTCTTGAAAACTGCAGTTCTCTGCCACTTGTTTTTTTTTTGCGAATCACTACAGAGTTCGTAGGGGTCTGGGAATGATGGAGTGTGATTCACACGGTACCAGAAGGTTTTGAAAGACCAAAAGGCGTCTTCTAGATTCGTGAAAGTTTTTTGGCTTTAGAGGTCTGCGAAGACAAATACTTCGTGTGATTTTCGTTGGTATACCTACAGCAATGGTTATCGTACTTTCGGTTTTCATTGTCCTACCAAAGTCGTCAGTTGGTCCTCTCTTCAGTTGGTTGTTCCTTCATTATTCCTGCTTATTATGTCTAGCAGCTATCGATTCAACGTCGCCGGTTATGAATTGAACCTCACCCACATTTAGCTGCAGCCTACGCATTCGACTACGCCTTCCGCTTAGCACACTTTGGAAGAAAGCAGTGGACTCGGATTTGACTCTGGCGTTCAGTACATAATTGTGCAAATTTCATGGCTAAGATCTCCAACGGAGCCAGACATCTAAAGAATGGAATTCAGAATTTTCAAGTCAGTACTCCTTAATATCTCTGAGATGACCCGCTTTTTAGCGCAGCTGTTCCGGAGCTTTTGGTTGCGGTCCAAGGTCATCAAATCAGCTGTATGCAAAATCAATGCCAAAACTTGTGACAACATTGGCCATTCTCCGTGGAGCACGTTGATTAAAGAGAGATCGCTATGGTTGTTGTTAATTCTTAATTTAGAGCGACGACAATGGTTGTTGCACCGTAATCACGTGAATGTAAAGAAACCAATACGCCGAACCTTAAATGAAAATATAACAAATGCTGGACAAACAACCGTTGAACCTGGTTCCATTCTCGGAAAAGTAAATGAGTTAAAAACTCGAAAAAATTGCGAAGACTCCGTGAAAATTGTACACAAAAGAGTAGTATACGAAACAAAAATTGAAAAACTGAAGAAGGAAAAACACTGAAGCATGTGCTGGTGTATTTGGATTTTCGATAGTAAAGAAACTCAAAAGCATGATAAACTCAACCTCCTAACAGGTTCACCTGCTTTAGGTCGAGGCACAGGACGAAATGGTTACTGTTTATTGGTTTGATCAGCCCATTGGGGGAAATGTTGAACTGAAACGCTATGCTAAATGTTAGGCAAACTCCAGCTGTGTTTTCGTTCCGAGTTCTGTGTGACTTTTTAAGATGGGAATCTCATTCGACAAAACCCTCATTTAATGACTGTGGTGACATCACATAATGACTACTACCCATGTACAATCGTGACTGTACAGAGTGAATTTGTTTAGTGGTTCCTCATCTACGTATGCGCAGCTTTAAGGGATGTTTCGGTTGATTTGTGAGTGTTTTAAACAAGTTTCGGGAATGTTTGTGAATCTTGAAATGACTTTAATCTACAAACCCTGTATTACTATGAATAGATGTTTTACATATGCTATTTACGTCCACTCCGTTATCCACAGAGTTCTCAGGATGATGTGCTCGTTCCGTGTATGTTCGCTATCTGTTTGGGCATATTGCACACACATATTACGGCCGCTCATGGTGCACTCAACAGTGGTTCCTCTGTCGGTCATGACCATTTGGATGCCAAATCGTCTTCTTTGTATCATCATTTTTCCGTGTACCCACGCACAGCTGAACACCAGGTGTGCAATGTGTTTGACACTTCGCCGGCTACCATTCGTCTAGACGTGACAGCCCAGCCACCGACGGATGAGAGCTGTTTACATGTGCGATCTGGTGTTGGAGACGTCAAACGCTTGTAAGTCTGGTTTATATGAGCACTTGCTAACATAACGACCACTAATCAGATACACATCCAGTGTCTGCATAGTAACATATTTAGGGATCTCCACAATTAACCTGTTTCTGAAATCAGTGGATTGAAGATGGTATTGAAAATGACAAGCAACCTTAGCCCGTGGCGTCCGGACTGTGGATTTCTGTATTTCTCTTATTTCTTTCATCCACCCACACATTTTGTCGCTCTTCTGTTCTCTTTTCGCATTCCATATCTTTTCCCTTAACTGTTGTTGCAGCTACGTCGTGATTCGCTTTGTTCTGACTACATAATTTGCATTAACTGTGTGTAATTCACTACGATGGTTAACAGACCAGTTACAGAAATAGGAGTTTGCTGTAAACTGGAAAGTTCATGCAAATCCAAGAAGGTAGGTTTAGAAGAACCCTGCTGAAATCGATAAATTTCTGCACAAAATAGGTGCTGGTATACGCAACACATTTTTATCATTATGATGCGTGCATGACTCTAGACATCAGAATGTACTTAGTTGAACCTCAAGGTCACCCTGTTCTCGAAGATGTTTCTTAGTGAAACGGTTCAGCGGACGATACCCTGTCAGTGCCAAATCTAGTGGATAAAGTGGATGCGATTAGGTTTTGGTACTCAACTGAGGCAATTCTTGAAAGGTTGTTTTTTACAAAATGTGGATCGTCACCGAGCTTCTATTTATGAGGCTTGGTTGGTGCGTTACAATGCGTCTCCGCTGTGATTGTTGCTCTGTGTCCAGAACTTTTAATGAATTAATATGGCAGCAGACAATCAGAACGTAATCCCTGTCCTCTCCAGTTGAAGGTCACGTTTGAATGTCGTTCAGTAAAGTTTCTTTTTTATCCAGCCATTGCGCAAATCTATTTCTCATCACGGCTAAGAAAACTTGACCGTCCATGTTTATTTCACAGTAGCAGTGAGACGCCTTTTCATCTGAATCCCCATCACGTCGGGCGATGCGCATCAGTCAAGCCTTTCTTTTTTTGTACTGCCCTTGGTACTGGGTGATGCGCCAAGCGCTTTCGCTGAATTTATACAGGTTCTTTTGAGACTACATTTTACCAGTTCTTTCAGACGACCCCTGAGGTCACTCATTTTGTGAGCATCCTTGAGTTTCACATCTCCAGATCTGAACCCCTGTAAGCTATTATTGAAGTATTCTTTCTCTTGGCTTATCTTCGCCAAAAGCTGCTTGTATGTTTCCATCTATCCTTATTTTGATGCCTTCCTCTGAATTCGTAATGTGCAAGAAGTCGAAAATGGTGTCACATTATGGAGCCGAAATATATAGAAAATACCACTTTTGATGGCTTTCGGCATCTAGCGACTTCGTGTTTCATTTAAAATTCGTGTGCATAACATCTTTGGTTGCTTGTGTACAACAGTTAAAGACAGGACTTCAGAGTCTGCTACCACGAAATATCCGAAAACTTTTGGGATGATCTAACAGTTTAATATTTTGTTCTCGTGTTAATTTGGTTGTTTGCAAAAGTATCTGCTTGTCCATCGTACAAGTAATGGTACATCTGGCTGTTTTCTTACAGGTCAGCAGCTTCCGAGCACGTGTCAGATTTGGGTGAACTAGATCTCTGCTTATCCGAACAACTTTCCATTCCCAGTTGTCATTCAGTTCTGCCTGCAGACAAACATCCTTCGCGGGCGACCGATCAAGTTGTCACTGCCGTTTTGCCTGCTGATCTATCGATCCATGTGAACCAGTCAGTTGCACGGGAAGAGGTCCACCTCGACAACAGGTGTGCGGAATCCGATTTCCTTCCTTCACATCCCATTTGCAAAAGTCGACGACGAGGTTCCATGGATGCTAACGTACTGTGTGTTACGGACCACTCCGGTTCAAGCGATTGGAGCACGTTAAATGAACAGGATGAAGGCGCTATTTCTCCTGCAATTACGGCTGGTAAGACTTTATCAAGACAAGTCGAATTTCTGACATCACACTCGCTTGGTCGCATTCTTCATGAAAACGGTAGCTCGAGACAGCTGATAAACAGTCGTGGTAACGATGCCGACCTCAAAAAGGATGATTCAGATGTTCATGTTATCCAGCCAACCGCTGATCTACCTGAAACCAACAGCCCTCAACAAATTCAGCTTGCCAACGCGCGCGATGACGGTTATGTTTCTGCTCTTTCGCAGCCGTTGGCCCATGATGTGTTTTCATCTGTCACCACACTCCCACATTATCACTCGCTATTCGATAATCTTGTCACCGACTCGAGTGTGCCGAAGTCTATCTCTGTTAATAGTGTCAATTCTTCCATGTCGGTCGTATTGCCAACATACCCCTCCATAGATCAAAACGCAGTGAGTTACTGGTACACTAGTTTGACTTAGTCTGATTTTCAGAAAGTGTTTTGATTGTTGGTAATTTATTTTTGAAGCTCATCCTTTACGAACCGTTTCGGTCTTTGTCATTTTTATTCAAAGCCTTTCGAACTGTTCTACACCGCTTGTACGACGTCATGGGGATCCTTCGTTTCATTTGAAATTAAGCATCAAGATAGGCTTTTCCCGAGAAGTATGTTGTCACTTTTGAAACGTTCTGCATGCAACCCTCCTGTTTGACATGTGGCAGTTTGTTGCCAAACTTTAGCATCTCAAATGGTTATTGGTGGTGTTTTCCAGCCTCATTTCACATTAGGCTAGATCGTGAAAAACGATCTGATTAGTCGTGAATGCAAGCAGTAAAAGTGTCATCAGATAGGAGACTTCAAGCATGCTGAACTTATCGTCCCAATCTTCGATACTTCACAGACAGCTCGAAGCATCCTTGGCAGATTGGTTAATCATTTTCTTGTAACCCCCTCGTCTGTTAAATGTAAAGCAATGTGAACTTTGCAAGAGCGTGCGCTCCTTTATGATGGGATAGTGAAGTTATGTTAACTCTGGTAAAGTGTCTGATAGGATTGGAAATTATGTAACAGAGGGTCTGATGGCAATGAAGTGAGAAACATGTTTCTTTATTACTCTGAGTCTATCATACCGTTGTACGTAGAGCCTTTCTTTGCACCTGCGAGGTCTTATCACTCCCCGCTGATACTTTTAAACTGCCTGTTTCGACCATCAGTGTTTCTTAAGCATCTGCCACGTGTACTTGGAACAACACATCGGTCATAGTGTTGTCCACCATCGTGTCTTCGGCAGAGTCTGTCGGCCACTGAGCGTACTGGTTATGCTTCAAAGGGTTTGATAGCTCAGACACGCCTTACATATTCCATCACATGGCTTATCACATCGTGCCCTATTGGCATATACTGGGTTAGGATTGAAATGACAGTTTAGAAGCATCGGCCTAAGTTATGATTGATTTGTCGTCAAGGTTGGTCTCGTCAGAGCTTTCCAGACAGATGTCCAAATGAGCACTGGGAACAATCGTGGTCATTGACATCCCTGTTTTGAGTTTCAATGTACTTCAAGCTAGTTTTTTAATACTTTATGCGTTTCCGCCCACTTTTCACACTTATTTTTACCTTTTATTTGTGATCGCATTGACCTTGACTCTTGTAACTAGTTGGGTGTCAACTCTCTACACTACATATTGCATGACAGAGACTATACATCCTGTTGGTGAATGGATTATTCGTTTTCCCAAACGTCCGTTCTGCATATGAACGAAATTTAAACTTTCGCTCTTTCCACCGCAAGTTTCGTCGAGATTCATGGAATTTTATGTAGACTAGCTGGTGTGGTATTGTTTATTCATTGTAAGGTTACTGATTCTCATCCAGGTTACTTCGCATGCCGCTCTCTAGGCCAACATGTTCAAGTAGCGCCGAGCCAGTCTGAGACTAAAATAGTCGAATATTGACTACTGATGGAACGGTCGTGAGCCTAGTCCTCAGTTTCCCCGACTGCTCTTGATTAGGTTTAAGCAGCTGGACAATAGTCAGTTCAAATGTTACCTGTAGTTTGTTCTAGTGCGACGATCGCCTGCTACCTGACATCCTACGCAGTTCTCATAGCAGCACATTCTATTACCACGCTTTGATGGAATTGTCTTGACTTATTTTCTCATTTCGATCGATATTCCGTCGTATTTGGTTGACTAAATTGTGAAACTCTGTTGTGGATGAATATCCTTTGTACCTGCGCTGTTTGGTCGTTGATCAGTTTTTGTTGCTGTATGCTGCCAATAAATTGTCCTTTTATTGTAACATATCAAACGATGTCTACTGGCGTTGCTTGGCTCTCACCTTCTAGACAACAACTTCCCAACGATGTGTCATCAAGTGTGTGCCTTATTACGTTCGTTGTGTAACATTGCATCACTTTTCCATGCTTTTTAACGTGACGGTTCGGTGTGAAATTAAAAAGCATCCATAGCGTGTATCACATGCAGTACCCTAAGGTCAGCCGTACCCAGCTGATGGTAGGATGGTCTCGTGGTACCACAGCTGTTGTACGTAAAAGTGGTAGTGAATAGGAAAGTCATCGCTGAGTGAGACGGTCGTTCTGGTAGTTGTTTTTCTCATCTGTTGCACCTCCGTCTTCTCATGGGCTGTAATCGATCGATCACACCGCTTGCGTGACACTCATGAGTTCCAACTAAGGCGAAGCGGCACTAATAAACCATTTCGCTGATTGTCACTGGAACAAACCGCTCACAAGAATCTCTTAATCCTTTACGACGCCGTGGTAAATATTCACCATCTTGTAATTCAATCGGAACCGGCTGACCACTTACATACCTTGCAACCTGGGTGCCAACGTCCCCTCAAGATGGTGGATAATTGTGCGAACTACTGAGTTTAGCCGGAATGGTGCTCTTAATGTTCACACTTTGTACCAATGCAATTGAAACCAGAGTTAAGCACATACACACAATGGACTGTTCATTCGAGCACCCATGGGCTCTCACTGAAGTGAAGGTACCGATTCTCAACCAACATCTGCAGCTTATTGTTGGCGTACCGATCATCCCACAGTTATGCGCCCGGAACCACCATGATTATTCACAACACAAGTAATTTCATACTGCATCGGCCGTCTCGCAGTATAAACCGGGTCGCCCTATCTGCTGCATACAGCAGGGTGGATAGGCGAAAACATGCTACTGCTGACCCCTCCCCCACTGTCCTATCAAATTTAGCTCTCAGGCCCCTCCCGACCTCCATTTCTGATAATTACTCTACAGGTCCCACAACAGATGTAGCTAACTGTAGTAACACTGAGCCGGTAAGTTCCGTCTCTTGCCATTCAGCTTCAGGCCTCCCTCGTCCCTTGCTTAGACCTAGAACGCGAATTAATATAGGTGCCTTCAACGTTCGCACGCTAAAACAGATAGGTCAGCAAGCGGCTCTCGCACGAACGCTAGACTCGTTGCACGTTGATGTCTGCTGTATCTCGGAGACTAGAATCCATGACAGTAGTCAACGTATGGAACTAACAGCACCCGCATTGTCTACCCGATACTGGTTATACACTTCGGGTGACTCCACAGCCGCTGTTACAGGTCAGGCTGGGGTAGGTATAGTCCTCAGCACGACGGCCGCAGCCGCATTAGTAGATTGGATTCCTGTTAACAGTAGACTTTGTGCCGTCCGCTTGGCAGGTTCTGTTAAAACCAGCTCTAGACGCAAAACTTTCAGAAATTTATTCATTGTGTCTGCTTATGCTCCTACTGACTGTAGTGACATCGGCGTCAAGGACGCATTTTACTCGGATCTGGCCACTCTCCTTCGGTCGACACGTGGCTCTGATATAGTCGTTCTGGCCGGAGATATGAATGCCCAGGTCGGTCGCCTTGGTGAAGCCGAATCTCGTTTAGGTGGTAGGTTTGGGATAGCATCACATCGATCAGATAATGGTGGGCGATTGTTGCAGCTGTGCGCTGAGCATAAGCTATTTTAGCCAGTACTGGTTTTAGGCATCGTGCACGTCAATGCTATACTTGGCGCCCGCCTTCTCCGAATCAGGCCTGGTCTCAGATAGACCACATAGCCGTTAGTTATAGGTGGCGGGGTTCCATTCAAGACTGTCGTTCTTATTGGATTTGGATTCAGATCATGCGTTGGTACGTTGTCGTTTTGTTCTTACTTTTGCTGGGCAACGACCCCACCGACAGCAACGATTAGCTGTTGAGAAACTGGCTTTACCATCGGTAAGGCATAATTACCAAACCAGCTTAGAAAGCTGCCTTAATAGTACTCACTCCGAAGATCCTAATAGCTGCTGGACTCAAATCTCACAGGCCATTCAGAAAGCAGGTAGTGTAGCATGCGGTAAAGGGGTACATGGGGTAAACAAACATTGGATTTCAGAGAAATCCCTGGAGTTGTTAGAAGCCAGACGGAAGGTTCCTTCTGGTAGTTCACATAACAAGTGCTTCTGCAAGATTGTTGTGATTACGTAGATTTAATGTTAGATAATGAAGTCATGGAGATTGTTGACCGGTTTGTATACCTGGGAAGCTGCATCAGCGGTGGCGTCGGAGGTGTAGGGAATGAAATAGAAGCGCGTATTTCCAAGGCTAGGGCGGTGTTCGCTAATCTAAGACACCTATGGCGACAGAGAGGTATTTCTCTGAAGCTTAAGGGTCGCGTATATCAAACAACAGTGAGGGCTGTATTACTTTACGGCAGCGAAACCTGGCCGCTCAGGGTAGAGGACGTGAACCGTCTTCAGGTATTTGACCACCGATGTCTGCGTTCAATCGCTCGTATCGCGTGGTAT
>LOND01001075.1:91877-102695 GCA_014220965.1 Paragonimus kellicotti
TCTACGTATTTTGCTAAGTTTTACATCAGCTGATAGTTTTCTGGCCCCCGTCTGGCTTAATTGAAGCTCGATAATTGCTGTTAACTTTGCAGAGCATGAAAGCACCGTTAGCATGTTCATTCAAAGACATCAGAGATTACTGAAAGATCTGTCACATCCAATATTACTAAAACCAGAGAACGAGCGACACAGATGCACTGTGCACTTTGTTTACTTCCATTCACTGTGGTGTTTGGAAGGTTTTGTATGGCGTAATCTTTGATTAACTTAGGGATTAGTGACTTCACATTTCCATTGTGCAGTGTAGTCACTTGTTTACGGCGAGGTATTCCAGTGTGAGTTAGGTCGCAAATGCTAGCTGGCTGCTTGTGCAGTGACTTTTTCAGACACTTTCAGCGCAATACAAAGTATTTCAATGTTTCATGTGAATAGCGTTCTTCTAAGTTAAGCTCGGTTTCCATCTGTCAAGTTCGTCTATGTCGACTAAGCGTGCGGCTATATGCGTTCGTACACCAGTTACCTGATCACTTCTGTGTAAGTTTTGAATGTCCTGATGTCACTCGTCTTTTACGTGGCTCTGTGTTATATAACGGCAGTGTCTGATGAGGTAACTTTAAGTTGGTTGTGCAGACTGACATTGGCAAACGTTGTTCCTGGAACTTATATGTCACTTCCCTACTTGGTGATATTCGTGAAATTTCAGAATGTCAATAAATTAGTAATTACTGATGAGTAGTAGGGGATTTGGTCAATTTCAAATTGAACATCACCCAAAATTGATCACAGCTGTCGCATTCCCATAGACTTTCCAGTCGACCCCTCTCGAAAAGAAGCATTAGACTTGAGTTTCGCTCTCATTAAGGCTTGTCAGTAGTGCATATTCTTACACTGCTGGGGTTAAAACTCCGGCCACGCTTCCGTGGGGCAACCGTCTTGATCACTACGCCATTGACCTCACATTAGGGACGACCGAATTATCATATGTGAACGCCCAACCACTGTGTCTCCTATCGAGGCCTAGTTGTATCTGTCCACTGCATGCGGCAACAACTTTTATAAAGTGAGGATTCTGCCTGGTAAAACCATGTCTCACAAAAACTTGAACATCACCACGATGTCCTCGGTCATTTGTTCATTAATGCAGGCCAGTTCCCCAAATGGTCGTTGGACGAAGTTGACATTTTTCAAGAAAGACCAACTATACACTATTAGTGAGTTCAACCGACTTCAGCAGAATTCTCCGTACAGCCATGAACTAAGTCCTGTACGGCGTAAGCCAAACTTGCTCTGTATTCAACCCATCCTGTTTTTCTGATTTTGTTCTGCATTACAACAAAAACGTGCAAGATCCTACAACTAACTAGCCAGACTTTTAATTACTTGGGTAGTTAGCCAACTAATTTACACCCGTGCAGAATTGTTTCAGCAGACTGCTTCGGTAGCTACCATTGTTTTGGTTTATCATGTACCTCGCTATCAGTGTACGGAAAAATCAGTTAAACATCCATCGAATGCATTCCACTTATCTGACTTGACTTGGAATCTACACAGTATTGCTATTAAAGCATACTCTTGAATCAAATGATGATCATAGTGGTGAGTGACACACAGTCCGCACAAATCGTGCATTCACGTAGTGTACAGTATGCATTACCGTCATTCGAAAGAGGGCCGACTGGAAAGTCTATTGGGAATGCGACAGCTGCGATCAATTGTGGGTGATGTTCAACTTGAAGTTAGAAATTATTTGAGACTTTCCACTTCTTTAGAAGATCATTTAAACTAAAAGACGTCCACTCAGAAGAGCGCAGTTATGGTGTAGGTTGCTGGAATAGAAAGGTGGTGACCATTTGGTTGTGAAAACTGTGTAGTAGGACTACACTTTATGAGGCATTAAATCGCAAATCACGGCCGGTTTGGTCAAGTTCATCAACGGCGCACCCGTTCTTTGCTGATCACCGAGTTTGCCCCTCCCGTGTGATCTACAGAGGTCCTTCCAACCACTCCAAATTATTCATACAGTAGATGCCGACTACACCACCAGCCTTCTCGTGTCCTCAAATCCCTACTTCTGTGACGCCCCCGTTTGTGGAATATCAAACCACTGGTCACGACCGTTCTTGGCTGACCAGTTAAGTAGTTAGAACACAAGTGTTTCGACCGTTGTGATGTGTGAACCAAGTGTATCCTTTGTTAGCTTTTTTAAAAATAGTGTCTTGTATTTGTTGGATTAACATAATTATGTTGATCCGATAGTGGACTATTGGACCCAGTTGCTCACCACTGTTCCTTTTGTAACTAAATTGGTGGTTAACCGTTAAAAGACGCCGTGGGAAAATGAGAAGGGTTACTATTTAGAAGGCTAGTCTGCATCAACGAAAATTGTATAGACCTGATGCGAAATCGAACGTAACTCAACAGGTGTTTGAACTGAGAAAGGTTCGCGAGGCAAGCGCTTCGGTTAAACCAGTAGTAGATGTCACAGGGTCGCAGTCACGACCCTTTTATTGCCTCAGTTCCGTATGATAGTCAGCGACGTCAACCATTCTTACAAGTTTTCTGCTATGGCTAGATCGATCAATGCAATTGCCACAGCTCTGATGCTGCAGTCTGTTATGAACTGGCCCTTCTAATGTACTCATTCATGCGTGAATTTTTACACTACCTCAGTGGATAAAGCCATGTTAAGATCTAGGTAGGTGTTCAAGAAATTCTCAAAGAATATTGAAGATTAGAATATGAAATGTATGGGATCGTCTAAAGTTTCTTGTCTAATCAACGAAATCGATTAACGATGTCATTTTTTAAAGAATCCTACATAATGAGCTTTCGGGGATTTGGATTGTTTCAAGTTGAACACCACCCACACTTGATCGCAGCCTTCGCATTCAGATAAGCCTTTCGGCTAGCCCACTTCGAAAGGAAGCACTAGACTCGAGTTTCGCTCTTATTAGAGCTCATCAGTAGTGCATATCCTTGTCTGGATCGGAGTTTGCACTCTGACCCTCGTGCTTGTGAGACTAGCGTGTTAACCACAACGCCAGCAACCTCACAATAGGCATGACCGAATGATCAAATCCGAACGCTCTAATAATTGCCAAACTCGAGTCTAACGTTTCCTTTTCTTAGTTGCGATCAAGTCTGGGTGGTGTTCAATTTAAATTAATTTTGCGTCAGGTTGTTTACTATGACGTTGGCCTTTTCTGTTCACACTAGGTCTTATAACAAAACACATGTATGAGAACACGCGTGAGCTTTTGAGTGGTCAGCAAGACCGATAGAGGTGAGCGAATCAGAAACGATAAGCTATGGATTTGTAAGCAGTGCTTATCCACTGAATGTGAGTTAACAGAGGCATAAATCACTTGACGAAACGATCGACAGCATATTGAGCGAGAAAATAGCCGGAATTTTGTTGGTTCAAAATGTGATGACTCACGTAGTTGCTGTTTGATTACCCATTGAGCAGAGAGTTTTGAAGTATCCACCGGTTATTTTTACATCGTTTTGCAAAGCTCTACATTTCTTTCAGTATTCCTTCGGACGTCGTTGGTTGTAAATCAATACTTGAATGACGCTATGAGCTCCAAAATTTAAGCTGCCGACTTTGGCGAACATCCGATTTGTGAACTGTATAATGTACCATGTGATGTTCAGCTGTTTGGCCTTTGAAAAGTGACGTTTCGTGCAACGACCCGCAGAAATTCGTGGCTTTCAGCTCTAGCTTTGTTGTATTGGAGCATTCGAGGGTCAGAACATGGACGTAAAAGAGTTGGGCAAAGGACAGTGAGGCTCATGAAGCATCATATGGAAACATGGCTGTTTTTCATTTCAGCCAAACAGGCCCTAAACCGTGTTGTCGCCCGTAGGTCAGACTTTTCCTTGTCAGAGCGATGTGCTTAGGTGATTCACGAAAACTTTTGGATACCCTAATGATCTGCTCTTCGGTCGTTGCTTAACCACGGTCAACTTATATCTACTGGAGTATCGTACCTTTTCTGTTCATTTTCCATCTTCAACAGTACTGAGCTTGATCTTCTGGGCAAGGAAGGTATCTGATACAAACGTTTATGTTACCTCGCAAAAATGTTCATCGAAGTGGTTTTTTTTAAGTTTCTGCCCGTGGGGTGCCATAACTCGGCTAGCATGCTAGCATTCCTGTGGAAACTTCAGTCCGAATTCCACAAAGTCTCATTGTATGACGCCTTTCCTTGTCAGGACGCTGTCTGTTATCGTACTCATTTTCGTATGCACATAGATTTTACACTCGCCACACTTCCCCGTGATCAGATACATTAATACTAAGCGTCTGATTTACGTTGGTCCACTCACTTCAACGAACAACCAACCAAAGTTCGCCGTCCTGCTTCGTTTGCCGTTCATAGTTTTTCCGCATTACATTAGGTTTTTCGTTTGTTCTTGTGCTATTCTGCGTCCTGATTGCTCCATTTGCGATTCTCTCCTCTCGCGGAGCGCAGTGTATTTATCTCAAAGCACTGGTACCATTACTTCATTCCTCCCTGTGGCTTCACCCATCCTGGTACGCCTTTTTTGAGCATACTTGGAATTTTTCCGTTCACTGTATATTGTGTTTATTCAACGAGTTTCTTTTTTTTACAAACTTGCCAAGTGTATTGCTATTTTTGTAATAAGCGGGTGCTCCCTAATCACTTGGAGAATTGTTTGTGTAATAAAACCATAGCTTTTCTCCACAGGACATTTTTCTCACTCGTACACGTGTGCCTTAAAATCAATAAACGTGTATTTCTGGCAACAATTTACCTGTTTATGATAAGAATTTTTATGTTTACTTCCGTTTACTAAGTCCTGACCTTAGCTTAGTTTTAATCTACATTCAGTTTCCCGATTTTATGAACATCATATTTTTTCGCACCTTTTGTTCATTTGTCTAGCAAGATGATTAAATTTCCGTGGTCACATACGATCACAAAATGTGCATAGTTTGAAGCCTGTGTTAATTGTTGATGATTGTCAATGCACTTAACTCGGTGTAATCAGTCAGAATGGCCTTATCTCGCGAAGTTCCGGACACTTTATCTTCCAGAAGAAAAGGATGGCCTCCATCTGTTTTAGGAATTTCTATATTGGCCCTTACCTGTTATTCATCACTGCTTGAATAACGTCCACTAGCTCTAATGATGATACCTGAATAAGTCCGTTTCCGTTCACCTGTCTAACCAACGTAGCCCCAACTCTTCTCTGTTGATTTCTTACTCGGATTGCACGTGCTTGCTCCAAGAGTAGCAGCGAATTTTCAAAAGTGTGAATATCTAAGATCATGCATGTTGTTCCTCTTCAAGCGAAGCCAATTCGAACTTGCTGTTGAAACTGAAATCGTTTCGAATCATAAGTGAGCGACGTCGAAATCGGTGCTGACTACGCAACACTGGTTCATTCTCAACTGTGTATCACCCATCAGTCCATCATCACTCAGTTTTGAATATTGATATCTTCCATTCACTTGCTCACGTCATATATCTCTCTGTCTACGTTAGTCGTTGAGTTTTGTAGCAGAAGGTCATTTATTGAATTCCTTTGAGTTTTCAAATGTTCAAAAATGTGCCCTTCAAGATTTTATATAGGGTTGTTCCGGAACAACCGACGTCCCGCTGTTTTCTAATATCAATTTTACCCAAGCTACCGTTCAAACCGTTTCTCAC
This sequence comes from Paragonimus kellicotti, assembly GCA_014220965.1. Classification (NCBI taxonomy): domain Eukaryota; kingdom Metazoa; phylum Platyhelminthes; class Trematoda; order Plagiorchiida; family Troglotrematidae; genus Paragonimus; species Paragonimus kellicotti. The sequence continues at coordinate 97,559 of LOND01001075.1, forward strand.
TGCTGTCGTTCAAGTGAGAGCTCGATGGGCTCTTCGTTGACCACTTTGTTTCTTTGTGCCGTAATCATCAGATTGGTGGAAAGTGCGTGCAGTTGATTCCATTCTTCCCACCTGATATCCTGACAACTGAGCCATCTCATTGGATGCCAGAGCACTTCATGCCTCTTTAAGCTATGCTCACGGGAACATGTCCCACTACTCCAAACCATTAACAGTTGACAAGTGAATGACAGTTAGGCGTTGCATGGCAATGCACCCGCACAAATTACATTAAGCTCAACACATTGATATATATATATATATATATATATATATATATATATATATCGCTTCATTCTGTGTGTATTTTGTGATTACACATGTGCACGTAAACATTGTCTTTAATATTTACGAATAAGTGGGATATGACAAAACCGAATATCCATGTAGTTTTTTGTAGTTCACATTGCTTGTTTTTAAACAGTTACTTAGGTAATCACTGCTATCTCACTCTGACTGGTGCCACTTATTATACAGTTTCCACAATTTCTTCATATCTTCCAGCAAGCTTCGTCCGGAACATCGGCACTACAGATAGTCTTGTTCGTTCTAGGCTTTGCTAACCAAATTCGAAATTTGGTATCTTAACTACGTTCGTTTTTAAGGCTGTACTGTTGTTGTAATTACACTACGGTGGGTGTTGATCGTTTTCCATCTTCGGAAAAGCAAATACGAGGTAAGCATATCGTAAGTATCGTATACCTTGCTGTGACGAATGAGAAAAAAATGAAATGTGCAGCAGCCGTTATTCCCTACGACAAACCCTCGAATGGATTACGGACGTTTTGTTCTTATGTAGCCTGTTAATGCAGTCATCGTATAGCAAACAGGCATGGTATCACTGTTGAAGAAATTGGGCTTCCCAAGCGAGTTCTGAATGATTCGAAAGGAAACTCTCAGACCACCCTGAATGAAACGGTTAAGACGAACTGTGTTGAACAGCCAACGAGTTATAAGGAGCGTATAGAGTATTAGTGTTTGTGCTTTCAAACCCGATATGATAATGGACTGTCAGACGGTTAGGATAAGAAAATGACCACATTAGAGAATAGTCAGCGTCTTAGTGATACGGGCAAACCAAGCACCAGACCAATTGATGACCGTCTATTTGTGCGGTCACAGGACCAAGTTTGTTCGACGAACGGCAACGATACCAAGAAACCGCAGGCTGTTCTTCGTTCTCGACCGATAGGTAATGTGAAACCCATTACCACTATTGTTTTTATGTCCTCTTTCGTGTAATTGCTTCATGTTGACGCGTTGTGCGTAGTCAGCATCTCCAAGACCTTCTATGTACGACCAGCAGTGTGTCCTGCGCCCCCGAGTGCAAGTGAAGCCACTTCCCGTGGATACCATAGATTATAATTGAAAAATACTCGTCAATAAAGTGTTAGCCTAACACTGAGAAGCGACGAGATTCAGCATTTTTGGTCACACGTGTTTCTCTGTCCGATGATTCTGTGACTCGTACAGCGTGTTCTCACAGACACTGAGGAAGTGGCGGATACTATTCCGTGTACGTTCGTGTTGTTTGTGAATAATGTCACTGTCGGAGAACGATAACTTCTGATACTTCCCGGTCGTTTATGCCGCGGAAGGGGGTTGACTTGAGGGACCCCACCCCGAGTCTCTGACTCAAAAGTCTGACCTGCGAGACAACAGGATACAGGGTTTTCTTGGGGGACCCTACCCGGAGCCAATGACTCAAAAGTCTGACTCACTTGGCAGTGAGGGGCTTGCCTAGCCCGAGGGCGCAGTGGATGTATTCGAAGCTACATCGGGCTTTTGGGTGATACTGGATGTTTTTCGACCGTATTGGATAATACGCCGGCGGTCACGGTCAACCGTTGGGTGATCGGAGTGCTCTTTGCTTTAGGGTACCTTTTCTAATCCCCTTCTTCTTGATTTGGATGACAGTAGTGCTGCAACCGTAAAAAAAATTCGTGCACCACTGCCTTAGCACTTCTACACGGTCAGTAATGTGACATACAACCCTGTGTGCATCTGCTTTTCATCTGACCGCTTCTGTTCAGCCTATCTGACCTGGGTGTACCTGAAAAGACCGAAGTGTTAGCCAACATAGCCCACCGGATCAAAACAGTCTGTAAATAGACTTGCGGATGCATCGTCACTTTCTCTTGTAACTTGATACTATGTTTTCAAGATGGTAACATTTTGATGTCGATTGTTCGAGTTTAAACATAGTCGTTTTCTAACTCATGTTTTATTTTTCTCCACCTTTTACTTAACCGGTGACTGTTTTTGGACGCCCTTATGGTAGTTAAACTGCACCGGTGTGCTGTTCTCACTGATAATGTCAATGAATGTGAGAATTACGTGTCTCATGAGATTGGTCAAGTAAATTACATGTGTAGCTTGCATTCAGTACGCTTTCCAGTTTTGTGGGTTTGGACGACGGACGCAACTGTAATTCACTGTCCTTTATTTTCGGTTAGTATTCATTACCATTGAGACCTAATACTTATGCTATCTTGCGTTGGTTTACTACAGATTTGGAATCCGTTCATGATATAGGAGTGGGATTGGACGCTAATCCGAACAGGTCAGTTGGCGTTGTCTACACTATTATAAATGAACGTTTTGTTGTATATCTTCTCCATTGTTTACGTATGGACAGACCAGAGGACCTGGTTACATGTAGCTGTTTTGGTGTTGTGACTGGGTGTTTAGGTTTTCTGATAGGAAATCTTTAGATCGTTTTTATGTTAACTTCTTGCGGGTGCCTCTCGAACTTGTGCTGAACATCCGTTAGCTTTTCTTCGTTCACAACAAACAAGTCTCGGGGTGGCGAATCGTTCTTTTTATATGTCACCAAGTCTTTACGAAAAGGAAATCAATCAGATGCTCTAAGATACGCTGTATATCCTCGATATTTAACCCTGTACATAGTTTTCCACTAATTCCTCTTTTGATGTTATCATCAAACTTATAGTTTGGTGTTACCCTCTCCGTCGGAACAGAAGTCGTTTGATTCCCTGGTCAAATTGCCCACAGATTCAGCCTTTTCCGTGAATGATCCTTCTGTTATGCCAATACACGGATACAGCTCATGTCCAAGTTCCGGCCAGGTTTCTCGCTGCGTCTCCTGACGCCACTCAAACCGATGCGATGCGACCGCTTATTGAAGTACGTTTGGTCTGCACCATTGCTTGCTTGTGCACATTGATCCTCTGTGGCAAGCACATCGACTGTCTTTTAATTCCACTGCTGTAAAACTTTGTAATCGTCCACCTTGCATCATAACTGTTGCGTTCTTCCAGTTATGTGATCAGCTTATACAGTTGACCGCTTTGTCAACTAAGTGGTATTCGGCATATCTTAAACTTTCGGAAGAATTTGATACTCTTCGCATTATTAATCAGTGAACCGGATAATTAAGTTCAATTGCCAGTGTGTGTGATTACTATTTCTGCCTTTGAACCATGTAAAATTATTTGTCCGGCCCTTCCCTACATTTATCTAATCTTCCCTCAGTTCCCCTTGAAGGCTTAAAACCTTCAGTTTCCTCAATTCAGAATGGTTTTTGTCGTCTGAGCGGCTTCGCTGCCGTATATTTGCCAAGTTTAGCATTCCAACGACCTACTGTGTTGCTACTTTGGACGCGTTGAGAGTCCTTCAGCTTCCCATTATGATCCTGTTTAGCCGATTTGCCTGACCGACGAGCTGATCCATCCTGTTAGGTTGCGTACAACACCCGTATAAATATACAACTTTTTCACACAACTAGAAAACAGTGACAAACGGGTGTCGGTGTTTGGCACAAGTGTGGTGTCTATTTTTCGCACAGTATCCGATTTATGCATTTTTCTTCTTCCGACATACAATGGTTTCTAGGCACTTATTGTTTATTATGTGTAAATATTGACAACAAACTGCAGGTTTCTATCTTGTTCTGATTGACCGATGCTAGAGACTGTGCGCCATGGTCATGTGTTGTGAGCACTCAAGACAACTCTTGACAAGCAGATTGTCGATTCTTATTATACGGCGTCACGGTGTTTAGACATGCCGTCGTTTGCATAGTTGATCTGGTATTGGTATCGACTGTTTCTGTTAACGAAAGTTCCACATAAAATGCTACGATTTGTTTCTGCTTTCGTATGAAGCAAAAGATCACTTAACAAAAGATGTGAACAAAAAAAATGCATCTTGACGATTGCAGGGTTTGTTCTTAGCGTTTCCACTGGTCTGGTGCCTGTGTAAAATGAGTCCTCCCATACAGAACGACTAGTTTACAACATTCCGACAACTTGACGCAAGTTGCAGCGATACATAAATAACATGAAGATTCGATCCAGGCTTATCATACTGTAATGAAAGGTCATTCACGTGGAATGGAGAATATATCTAACAATGGATATCCTCGCGTTCAGCGCTTGGAAATCATCTTCGAGGGGGTGGCGAAGGATAGATGCGGACGATTGGCAGGTTAGTCACTTCGACTACAACAGATGAATTTTACCTTGGGGCATGCTAATGGCAGAAACAAGGGCAAAATATGTATTGTCCAATTTTCACGTTTCTATGTCGATCGCTTAGGAACCGGTGTTTCAGCCCACGACGCAGCGAGGCTCCTCTTTAAGCGTCTATTTGGTCGCTATTTTTGTCGTGGATTCTCCATGTCATTTATCGCCCGTTGGGTCAGTTTCTCTCACTTGTGGCTCCTTCGATCTCCCATGTTGTCCGTTATCTAACGGTTTTAGGCCTTGGCCATGCCGCACGGAAAAGTTGATGTATGCCACTGAATACCAGTATAATTGCACCTGGGACCTGATCGTCTATCACAATCTCCTTTCTTCTAAAAGGTTTGTTGTAACTGTATCAGCTGTTCGCCATTTATCCACCGATCACAAAGATCTTGAAAGCACATATTCCTGTTATTCTCGATCTTAATCAATCCGTCCCATCGTCGTATAAACTTACCCACACCTGAGTCTGATGCTGATCATAATCTCTTGCTTAGTCTCCAGCTCTGAACGACTGTCTGTCTTCAGTTCGATATCCTGCATCTGTCGTGCATTTGAGCGCGTAATGTTCCATGTTTGTCAGTCGCAGAGATAAAAAATTGCCGCTTCCG